>JAOWBP010004330.1:2589366-2692621 GCA_028571105.1 Tragopan temminckii
GGAAGATCTAGGAGCGATTTCCAAAGCTATCTTGGAAATCACACATTCATAGATTTTAGGGCTGGCAGAGGCCTCCAAGACCATAACTTCCTGTCCATCCAGCTGAGATCCATACTCCACATTCACACATCCCTCCAAACTTTCTGACTACTTACAGATGCTTTTTCAGATCTCTGATCCTTCTCACTGACACGCTCTGACCTCTCTATAAAAAAATCAGTTCTTCCCTTAGCTTGATCATGCCAGAAAAGCCTTGAGAAGTTCACAGCACGCATAAGCTCTCTTTAACACTAGATCCAAAGGTGTATTGTGTTGATCTTTTATCTTTGTATGTTATTAAGATACCGTCCCACTGAAATCCAACCCACAGATAGAACTACGTGCATGATACTTGTAATTTGTTCATAAGATCATGAGGCACATGAATGTGAAAGCTGCACTGTCCTGTCTTACTGCCTTCAATTCTATGCTTATCAGGCATTCTCTAATTCACACAGTTATTAACTATGCCATCAATGTAGAAGTGAAACAAAGCACAGCTTCACAGGCCATAATCGAGCTGTAAAACCTTGCTGGTAAAGCCCAGGAAAGACCAGTTCCAGTGCAGTTAAATTCATTGCAGCTGAGCGAGGGGCACACGGTGACAGGCCCAGCGGTGAGCCCAAGGCACGATCTGCAATGCCTCAAAGCAAGAAGGGGCCACGGTCAGGGAGGCTGGTTCACAGGCACTGGGCTCCATGAGCGTTCGTCTAGGCAAAGCACACTGGAGAGAGCTGCATGAAAACACTGGCCTCTGAATTAAATTCCTCATATGATATCTTAAACAGCACTTCATAAATCCTTAAATCAGCAATTTATTTTGGTATGCTGATCATGGGTGTTTTTTATTACATTTTGGTATAGATTTTGATGTAATTTAGTCCAATAAAATACTAGCTTTCCCCTTGCAAGAACAGAATTCTAACTCTCGCTGAAGCGGCCTCTGGCTTCTGCAGCAATTTCCTACCATGCAGATGCAAACTTTCCGAGCAAGATGACATGTTGAGCTGTTCTCTATTATTTTGTCAGTGACTGTGTCCATATTCCCTACGGAATTCTCTCACGGCCAACTTGCTTGCCTTTTCATGCAACAATAAGACCAGAAAGTTCATAGAGCTGGACATGCGAGGAGCTTTCTGTCATTTTTGCAAACAATATTTCAATTTGGAATAAAAATTCCCAGTAAGCTGTGGGTGCTTTCTGCGTGTGTGTTTTTTTTTTCCCTCCAGATACCGTACTCTAAGATAGAGCACTAAATTACACTGATTCATTATTCCTATTAAAACAAACAATAACCTCAAATTGCTTAGCAAACCAAACAATTGCAAACAGTAAATTCAAACAGTAAAACAGGGAGCACGTTGGGTAAATGTTATTTCCCTGAACAAGGAAAGCTTTCGGCAAAGTGCTTAACTTGAATACAACAAAAGGCAATTTAATTTAGTAATACAGCTGGATGAAAAATGGAGACCTCAGGTTTAATAAGAAGGGGAAAAAAGACAAGCATATATCATCCAAAAGGATAATTATGAGAAACTATTTTGTATGATCCAGCTAAATCAAAGCTTTTAATGCTTTCTTACTCCTGTCAAAGGAGGGAGATTTAGTGCTTTAAAAATGGGGATTTTGCAGACTCCACTGCCAAGAAAAAATGATTTGTCCCTTGATAAATTACTATTGGGCTTTCTACTTGAAAAAAAATACACTTACATTGAAATAAATGCCGAGGAATGGCTAGAGAATTTATATTATTCACTCGTATCTGTCACCAGGTTGGTTGAAAAGCGACAGCGCTATTAAAAATGTCTTCTTACTTCTAGATATAATAGCACAAAGGGGCCACGCGAGCCTTTCGTGAATGGGAAGGATATGTATACAAAAATAATAGTAAACAAATCTTCATTCCCCTCTACCCTCCCGACGTACATGAGGTGGAGGGGAGGTTAGGAGGAGGAGACATTTTGTGTTTAGAAGCTGCCAGTTCCCATGCAATCTCCCCTCCTGCTGGGAGCTCTGGGGGGAAACCGTCCATTCATTTTCCTAGGGATTTTCAAGGGTTCTTAAGTAAATCCTAGAAAAGTTCTCTCTTCTGCAAAGAAGAGGAAAAGCAAACTTATAGATCTGACGTATATATAGCCATGTTAGCTTGAGAGCTGAGTGTCAGTAACAGCAAGTCTACCCTAAAGGAATGCCATTAGGGGTCTGTTGTATGCTTTTTGTCTCAGAAACTCGCTCTGAATTCTTCTCCTTCAGCTCTTAGATAAGAACCCAATGGGTCACCGAGGAGCAGAAGCGCTAGACAGGCACAGAGCCTGGGACCAACACACAGCTTGCTGGGGAGCCATTCTCTAAGGCGGCCACTTGTCCAGGGCTACTCACAGCCTGCAGGACACCCTGCACCCCATTGCTCTCAAGCCTGCAGGTAGCAGCACTAGGCAGCGGCTCAGGGCACCCAAGAAGGAGCTTGCAGCACTGCACCACTCACAGGCTGCAGCCCTTTACACCCTGGGGCAGCCACTGCCGGCGGGCTGCTCCTCACAAATGCCGAAAAACAATCCCAGCTCTCATCTGGCAGGATTTCACCTTCTTACAAACCAAGACCCCAGCTGCCAAGGGGTTGGCCTCCTGCTCGTAGCCAAAACAAAGCATACGTGCAGGTAACAAACAAGTTAACAAGAAAGCCAGTAATAAATTTAGGATGCCAACGTGCAGATCTATGCAGCCTGGCAGTAATGGGATATTGGGTTGACTCTATATTTAAACTTTACTTGGATTCATGCTTATTTTTTATATGGATTTCATTAGAGTCTGACAGAATACCAGAAAATTGTGTGGTTGAGTTCATCTTGCTATATATTTTGTTTCAGTCTGTTCCAGCTAGAAGATTTCCTCTTTTTGATTAATTGTAACATCAAGTTTCTAGCAACCTACAAGAGATCTCTTGCCTTTTTTAATCACTGATTGATAGAGACATTTATCTACCTCCCGAGAGTAGCATCAGCTACAAATTTTCGTGGAAACCCAGAAAATGTTTTTTGGGCCCTGAACACTTTAGTGCCTGCTAATTAAATTAGTATCAATGAGACAGCTCCAAAAGTACAAGAACGCAAAAGCAAGAATAAGCTGTTTTTTTTTTTAATAGATGTGCGAAGATGTATTTCATCGCACAGTTACACTTCATTGCACAAAGTTATATTTCATTGCAGTCATTCAATATATGACATTCAGAGCACAGAACTAGCTAGAAAGAAATAAATCTGAATTTTAAACAAATGCAATATTCTGTAGGCCTTAGTCTATACAATTTTTGCAACAGAAACAAAGCTCTTTTTCTTTTACACACAGGATCCTGCCATCATGGGACCGGATTCATAGGCTGACCATTTACAAACTGACAGAATACCAGAACAACACCAAAAAGAAAATTCCACCATTAAAAGACATTAAAAAAATCCAACTGAATATGGAAATCGATATTTAGAAATCATTAAGACAGATAAGGTGAAGTTAGGAGGACTTTTACTTTCCACCAAGCAGACAACACCACCAAACCTACTGGTCCTTAAGCACATTCCACACAGCTGTGCAGAATTACGCCAGGTACAGTACACTAGAAATCCCATTCCAGCAAAACCCCAAGTAGATCTCACTAGAAGACTATTTCCTCCAGTGGTTGTCCAGCTTTTAAAAGCTGAAAACATATAATTTTACCATTTGTACAAACTGGATACTGAGCTGCCATCAGCATCCAAGCCTCTCTTCACCAGTGCCCCCATCCCCAAAAACAAACAAAACCAGTAAATTCACAGAAAATGTGAATAACTGCTGTCCTGATCTCTTTATTCTTCCCTTTTTTTTTTTTTTTAAATAGGAATTATGCTAACAACAACAATAAAAAAAACACAATTTCAATACCTTTGACAAGGGCTTCTCACAGAACTCATAATGATATCATCTCTAGCCATTTAGCTTAAATCAATTGTCCCATGGCTCTTCTAAAACTGGCACTTTGCAGATACACTACAGAAGCTACTTAAGGCAGTAATTTATTTTTCAAATAAAATTTTTATGTTATCCTTTGGCATGTAGGCTTAAGTGGATTGTTTATTCATGAAAAATGAATCTAGTAGGGAGTTTTGTTAGGAAAAGAAAAATTCGTAGAAAATTCTGATCTAATAATTAATTAGCATGCAAATACTAATATTACATGGAGAAACAAAGAATAAATAGGGATTATAGCCAAATAATCCTCCCAGAGTTACTTCTAATACACTTTCTTCATGTTTCTCAGTCTTTGAAAAGCTAAAAATGAGGTGACTCAATGTATCTCTAGCTGCGTTCCATCAGAGTTCGTGCTTCTACCAGCTGCTTTCAAAGAAACACCCATGGCTCCTGCAGCCCAGAAGTTACAGTGCTGGTTGAAGGCAACTTGAACAGGATATATTTATTATAGGGGCAATCAGCTCTTGGAAGCAGATGAGTTAAAATTAAGCAATTTTTTAATTGTCAGTATAATTAACTTCTGGAAACATTCTTAGATGATGTGGACTCTCTATCCCTTAGCGTCTTTAAACAAATGAAACTAAGAGAGCAGAGAATGCGGTGTTAGTAGAGATTAGGAGACGCGGCCGAGCGGCTCTCCCACACCCCGACGCAGGCACGAGCTTAATCCCATCTCCATGCACCCCCCTCTCTAACTTCACAGCGACGAGATCAGTGTCGCTCCGAGTCCTCTGCCTCTAGGACAGCTCTGTATCACCTCAGCTCTCAGGAGGCCAAAGCCATCCATCAGGTCAGCACATCTGTGCAGAACAAGAGAGGAGGCATGGGCTGAGCCCCAGCTCAGCCGCCGGCAGCAGCTCGCGGCGATGCGTGGGCACCGCTGATCGAAGGGCTGCCCTGCGCGGGGTCCTGACTGCACACCTCCACTGCTCTGCACGCACTGAGCTCACAGCACCTCTGAGGCAGCTTTCGATCTCTGCATCGTTAAAACAAATCAGCTGATGATTGCACACTCGATTTAGTGATCTCTGCTGGAATTTATGGGGCTGCAGGACATCTCCAGTTCAAAGACGCTTAATCTTCAAATCTCTTCCCCTTTGATCTTGAAGTGCTATGTCTGCTGACAGTCAAGACAAAGGATAAATCCACAAAATCAAAATGGCTTTCTAAAGCTATCTTTGTCAAAGGAGTGAAGAACAGAGGACATCATCTGAGCCTCTTTGCCATTCTGAGATCAATTCTGTGGGCCAAATCCTCAGCCAACATAAATCTGCGCGACTTCATTCCGGCAGAGGTGACAGGATTTTATACAACATATGGCACCGGCCCTACGATCTGCTGCTGACGTGAGACTTCAACGTCTGCAAAGGCTCTTAATGAAAAATAGCCTTTAACAAAGAAAATGCACCTCCTCATAAATCTTTGCTTAAAAAATGCTAATAATCTAGCCTGATACACATGCAAACAAAGCAATCAATTAAACCAAGCTTGAGAGAGAATTTTTACATGAAACAGTAACCTCAAGAAAAGCAGAAGATATAGAATACATCCACAAGGATACTATTAACTTCATTTTTCTGAAATTATAGCCCTGTAAATTTTTCTGGACTGTTTATACAACATGCAAAAAAGGCAGTCTATGCATGAACTCGCCATTGCGAATTTCCTCATTTCTCTACCCATTAGCTGAAAGTATACAGCCAATTCTCAGCCTTGTATTTTAGGTCATAAATCTGCTCCCTCTGTTCCTTGGGCAAATTAAAAGCTATATATCTTTTGTCAAAGTCTTTCTGACACAGAGCTCCTACCTTCACAGCCTAAGGCTAGCTGTGTGTCTAGGAAAATTATATACAATAGGCAGTGACAGCCATGGAGTCTAGCATTTAGGTACTAGTCAACATATTTTTATACACGTAAAAATCATTCTACCTTGTAACTTGAGCACAATTTATACATATTTAAAAGGATTGCAGGAATATGAAATAAGAAAACACGTTGGAAAGGATAGGAAGGTGGTCCAAATTTGATATCCTAGCAATCTTTATGCTGCATTAAGCTTATGCATTAACCTTTTCATTACACTAATGCAGACTACACTATCAGAACCACAGCCTATCTCCTTGTGCATTAGCACTTGCCTTGTGTCAGATGAATACATGAGTACCCCTTCTGATTCCAGCTTAATGTGCAAACAGTATATGTGCTTTAATTAAATGCATACGAAATATGTTGTCTGTGAATGCCAGCTTTGTCATTTATCACAGCAATGACTTGTCTATTTATATTGGACTTTGATCCAATTGAAATGAAGCGTTGCAAAATGGCACTATTTAAGATGCCCACATGAATTGCTGCATAGTGGAAGATAGTTGAAGCAATGGGCTCTTGCACATCCTTTAAAAGCTTCAAGAAGCTCACAAAGAAGTAATTTTAACTCTCCAAACTTAGAGAAATCTTTCTAAAAAACTGAAGCTTTCCTCCAATCATTTGTTCAGAAGCTATGCCATGCTGCCCAAGGCTGTAGCTTTTAACAGTGTGTTCTTCTTTTTCCTTTTACACTGCAAGGAACCCTTGTTTCACACTTCCATCTGAAGCACTACTTGCCCTCCACAGACCTCTTTGGTTTATAGCTGCCACTTTCACTATGTCACATCTCTTACACTGTGATCAGAGGTATTCATCTTTTTCCTTTCCTAAGTGATATTGTTGTCATATAATTTACTTTCTCAGTTATTCTGACAGGAATTGCTGGAAGGCCCGTCTTGCTTCCATTTAACACAGGGCCACAATCTGAATAGAGCTTGTAGATTAGATCTGCAGTTTCCATTTACAGTCCATTTTAAATAAATGCACGGTAGTGCTACTTAGTAAATATACTTCTTTTCTTATTCCTATTTTTGAACATACGTCTTATATTCCTTAGCAGAGTGGTTGCTTTCTGTCATGCCTTGTCCTGCGCCTCAGCTGTTTTAGGATCCTTTTGAGAGTCATTCAGTCTATCAATGCTGATAATGGTCATCAACTTTGGGGATACGTCATCTCACTTAAAGCAGCACTACAGCAAGAAATATCATCTCTCATTTAAAAACAGGAGTTATTTAGAGTATAATAGGTGGCAGAGAACACCATTGGTCCTGCATGCAGGTAGTCCTGTGGTGGGACACGGCCACAAGACAGGAATGCAAATTCAGCCTCCTCTTGCTTTCCACGGTACTAAAGTCCAAGACTTGCCAGTCTTCAACTACAGCCTCTTATTTTATATTCCATGACAATTCAGTTTCAAATCCCCAAGTCCAATTTAATTAGAAAGGCAGCACAACCGAGAAAGCAACCAGGCATCTAGAACAGCTACACTGTATAGCTGAAGGAGATGATGTTTATTGGGCTTGCGAAACATATAAAAGAGTAAGAATTGCTAGCACTTCCAAACTGAAGGCAGCTTCCCCAGTGCATTAAATAGCACATTTTTAATCATGTAAGTCTCAGATAAATGAGGCTTCCGTGGGCCCAATCCACAGCTGGCACAGCTGTAACAAGACATTACCGCACCTGCAGAGACGCGTGCTTCTGCCAATGCTCACACCACAGCAAAACAGTTCTTCAGCAGATGGCTATCTACAGCACGGGTGTGAGTCTGCAGCCCCAAAAATCTACTTAGTAGACTGGACAAAACTCTCGACTGCTTACTGATCTTACATCGCTTCACTGCACCACATCAACAACTTTACTCATCTGACACAGTTTTCAGTAAACTTACGGATCTTACTAGAGGCACTTAAATAGTAAAGCATTGCTTCACATGTCAAGGACCATCAGATTATGATCCCGAACAAACAGAAAAAGTTCTCTTTTTAAGATCCTTGAAATTAAAACCACCACAACATCAGCATATCTGCCTGCATTGTTATTTGAAATTATATACACGCAGCATTTTAATAGAAGAAACTATATGCTCCCTAGATGACATATTTCACAGTTAGAAATAGATTTTAAAACTGTTTTCAACCAAAAAATTGACAGTCTCACTCTTGCCCTCCAAGCACGCACGCTCCTTACAAGCACAACCAGAAGGAGGAGTACAAAATTTCATTTACTTAAACTCAGAATTTGGAACAGATTTTTTTTTAAAATCACTCAATGGAAAGAAACAGTTTTCCCAATTTCTTTTTAAACTTCAGCTCGAGGTCACAAATGCAAAAGATCGGAAAACACAACAAATGCACAGAAGACATTCATGCATTTTAACTGCGTGTAAAAATCATATTTGTGATTCTAAATAGAATATTCCTTTTTTTTTTTCTCTAAAACATTGGTGTCCGCTACAGAAGGAGTGTGCGTCTGTAGTACAAAATCACAAACATTGGAATCTTCAAAGTAGAAAGCCAGATACAGTGATAGAAAACACCAGGGCAGCAGTTATCTGTGGAATTACTTCAAGTTTAGGCTATCGGAAAGGGAATGAATAAAGGTTAGAAGAAATAGAGAATAAATCTTTCAGACTTTGGGGTGAAGAGGCTGTGGACACCCACAATTTAAAAACTTGTAATTCACTGTAGTTTAGTGGTCCAACACCCCACCGGACCTCCACCATGGTAGATACAATGCAACGTGTTAGCAGTTGTCTCTAAATTTATTGCAGTCTGAAGTACCAAAACTCGAACTGGAATTAGGAAATAGATGCTAAAAATGCTAAAACAGCTCTCAACTGAACCTGTGAAGTAGACATCTGATTTTTTATGATTCATATGTAAGTGGGACATGATCCTTCCTTTTCTGGTAATGGGATGTTTTCTACAGAAGCATTTTGCTGTTGTGTTTTACCACAAAGCAAGCACTTTGTTTTCCATAAGGCTTGGAAATACATCTTTGTGACCCCTCTGGAATGGTGATGAACTTGAAAGCAGCTTTTTTCAGAAAATGAGTATTTTACGATAAGGAGCGTAAGGAATATGGCCAAACACTCAGGGCTGCTGGCTTATTTGTTTACTTGACAGCAGGGTTTTCAATATTGCAATATTTTTTTCATTAAAAAAAGTGCACTTTCCTTGAATTTAGAAAGAACTGTCAAAAAAACCCTCAAATATTTAGATATGGAAAAACAGTAGTGGTGTCTCTTGAGAATTATAATCATTCTATAGCTCCTGCAGAGATCTGTCTAAACTTTTTCTTCCATGAATTTAGGATGCACAAAATGGAGTCTGTCTCCTGCAATGCACTGCCCTGAATTGCTCCCAAGACACAAATCTATTTGTCCCCCAGAGACTTTGGAGCATCAGGAGGCTATAACCTGACCAGTGAGCCTGTTCCATACAGCAGAGTAACGGCAGGACGCAAATAAAACAGGAACACATGAGAGAGTTTTGACATGCTAGAAACAGCAACGTTTGGAAATGTATTCAGAAGTGAGGTATTCCAAATTAGTTGGTATTTCTGAGTAAGATTTCCAGAAAGAAACATGATTCTGCCCAGTGCTACCACTGACAAGGTCTTCTGCAGTATTTTACACCAACAGGATTTACGTCGCGGAACATGGAGCACGCAGAGTGCAGTGCAACACAGCCAATAAGCACAGCAAATTAATATATTAGGTGGATTATAGGAATAAAGAGAATGGAAATGGAAAAAAATGAGTAAAAATAGAAGGTAAAAAAAGATGCTTTCCCCCACAGCAGCACAGGAAAACAGTAACAGAGATAGAAATAGAGACTTCACCAATCGCCACCTCACAACTATCTACCACTACTGTCTTGCTTTGCAGTGCAAGAACAGCAACTTCCGTTGACTTAATTGTAACCTGCTGTTACCAGTGTACATTAGATTTAAAGTGCCCTATATTGGTAATCTAAAAGATGCTATTGATATTTAAAATATATTCTATTTTTGAATGTTTTTGTTTTTAAATAGCCAAAAGAGGCCATTTCAGCAATTTAACACTTCAATCACTTTTTTTATCTATTGAGTAGAAATAATTTCTCTGCATATCATGCTATTCTCAGTTAAGAAAATACTAACTGTGATTGAGAGAGAAAAAAGAACCACACTCTCCCCTTTCTTCAAGTCCTGCTTAAACAAAGTAGGGAAATCAAAGCCTCGCACAATTAACCAATTAAGAACTGACAAATTCTATTTCATTAAATACTCTAAAATTAATAGAATACAATTAAAGAGAATTGCAGATACTGTCTCGAGCTTTGCATCAGATTTTTAAGATATGTTTGTCTTCGTTGAAGCTGAAAATGAAAAGACATTTCTAATTCTCTGATAAATTAAGGTGATATTATTATTATTAATAAAGTCATCCACTGCTACTCATGGAATTCACTGGAAATGCTTAGAGATGCTAGCAAATGGACTGGGCAAAGGCATTTTCACATGTTTTCCTAGAGAGACAGAACTGTCTCCAAAGCCAAGTTAGACTAAAAGAAACAACACCTCCTGTAACAGCATGGCAATTCTGTGTTCTGACAACAGTTTACACAAAGACCATGCTATGATTCAGTACCGTTCATATTTTTGCTCACATTTAAGAGTTACCAAAATGCTTCAGCTCATGAGTAGCTCCTTGTTTGGATACAAGTGTGCTAGCTGGTGGATTCAGGTGGAATCTATCATAGCGCTGAGTTAAAACAAAGAACATTGTTAGGAACTTCACTTCCCTGTGACTCAAAGATGAGCTTGGAAGGAAATACTGAATACCTATCATCAATCAGTGAGGAAAAAACAGATCTACATTCCATACGGTTTGTGACAGTAATTCAGTACGCTCCTCAGTGAGTGCAAGGGCATTATTTGGGACTCCTTTTACTCACACGTATATGCTTAATACAATACCGCATACTAGGTCATAAAACAATGATGTCCTCTATAAGATCTGCACAGAAATACTTCATAATGCAAGAAACAATGCACAAAGGGAGGAAGAAAGGAAATTAAATGGAACAAAGTTGAACTCGGGTCCCTCCTTTAATTTCCAGACAAGAGAGATCAGACCCATTGTAGGAATAAATAGTGTAAGTTTCTGTCTTGCAAAAGCCCAGAAAAGTGTGCCAGAGAAGGCAATTAGTTTAGGGAGCAATTATCTTGCCTGAATGTCTTTACAGAAGAGAACTGTGAGACAAGACTTGGGAAAAATCAGACTTTGATAAAGGTCAGTGACACATAACCTATTTTGGCAATTACTTGTCAAATATATGAATGGTTTAAAATACATTTAAGCAACTCCGCAGATGTAATGACAGGACACTTTTAAACAAGTGGCCCACGTATTCTTTAACGACAGCGCTAGATTTAACACTGCTAATACAGACATAAAGCTAGGGGTGGGAGGACAAAGAAAGAAGCAGTATGCCCTCCCTCTGCGTTTAAGATGTTAATGACACAGGTTTGATCTGTAATCTATATGCATTTCAGCTGTTGTGCAGACAACCGCTGTGGGTTGCACTCCTCATTCCTCTCTAGCCTTAATACAGACACGACGCATCAGGGACCTATTTGCACGTGAAGAGGACTGACTCCTTGCGTGCACGATGGCAGCCAGAACGCTTTCCAAAGGAACTCTGAAGCTGCCCACAACCAAGTTGACTTATTGTGCTCTGCACTGAATTACAATATTCTTCCCTGGAGAGCCTCCTTCCTAGCTCCCCATGTAAAGATATGTGCTGTTTGGGGTCAGATTTGAAATGTTCGACCCACCCGCTGTTCAAAAGCTACACAGGCTGCGTTCCCCTACCAGTTCTGCTGTTGTATGATTTTATCTGTGCCACTGGTGGAGGCTGATTGAACATCAGGAGGGAGAGAGAGCATTCTATAAAACTGCAGGCGGAAAAGGTTTGCCAATTATTTTTCTTCTTGTGACTTTTAGGATGCACAGATTCCTTTTGGCAGTTCCCCTTGTTTTGTGCCCATAAAATAACTTTAATAGCTGAATTTTCTTTAAGATAATCAGAGGCTGTATAATTTATGCATCCGAATAGCATTGTAGCCAGATGTAATTTTGCTTGAAGTTTCAGCATTACAGTTAGTAATGACTCCGCTGGCTGTGTTTTGTAGAATTTGCAATTTATTTAACAGTTGACTGAGCACTGACCCCGTATAATATCACCATCATCAAAGTGTGGTAAAAATTAAAAATTAAAAATGAAAAAGTAATCTGTGCCTTATGGGAAATGCACAGATTCAAGTGGACAGGGTATAGAAATAATCTCAGCAGATGACAAACAAGTAACGTGGTCTTTGAAGTTTATAGCACAGACAGATTATCCAATCAAAGACTGGATCAAAGAACCAAGCAAAGGTCTGGAACACTCTCTTAGTAATAGGTATGGCTTGAGGCATTTGTTTTGTCAGTCCTTGCTGCCATTCAACTTTCCCTGATTTGCAAGAACTGATTATTCCCCAATCAGATAAGCGAAATATCAGAAGGCATTCTGTGCTTCCAAAGAGCAGGGAGACCTCAAGGGAAGAAAAGTTAAATTTCAAGTACCATCTATTTCAACCACAGTTTCCCAAAGTGTCACAGAGCACCGCTGATCAGAACTCTGCATTGCTCCCAAGATGTCCTGCAGCCTTTCCAGTGAACAGCTCCATCCCACATTGCCCGCTCCTTGCTGGCTCCTGCTCTGCACCCGGCCTCTCCAGACTTCCAACCACTCTGTATCGTCATCTCTGCTCCTTCTGGCCCGTCCCAGCCCTGTTTGCCTCTGCTGACAGCTCCCACTCCCAGCTCGCAAGCCTGGAGCTCTCTGAATCACTGCATTATGATGGTCCTCTTCGGTCTGCAGGTAATCCACCTTTTCAGGCCACCCGCTGGGTGATGGTTAATAAATTGTATTCTTCACTAACATTTCCTTCTCAAGCATTACAGATGATTAATGGTGATAGATAAACAGCGTCATCAGCATAAAGCAATGATTTATGGTGATGAAGAATACAGCATCATCAGCATAAAAAATATGAAGTTGTTAACTTCAGTTCTTCAAATATGTGAAGGAGCAGATCCATAATTCACTTCAAGTTCAGCTTACTTTTGTTTCATTCTTGTATGGCCCTGGTTTGTCCTGTGGTTGGGATTTATGGACGTTTGTGTTCCCAACAAGTACGACAAAACCTGTTTGAGACACTGCACCGCAACAGCGTCACACAGTGAGAGTGCTCTTCTCCTGGATTACTTTATGCTGTTAGTGAATCCTAACTGTATTCTTAAGCCAATTTAGATCAGCAGTCATTATTACTTAAAAGTTGCAACAGACTGCTCTACCATTTATGCGCTATGTGGGAAACAAAGAGCCCTGAAATATTTCCTTTTACAGCACTCAAAAGGCTGAAATGATGCCTCAGCTGGTTGCCATTTACACTACCAATCCAGCTGGAGCAAGTGTTTCAGACTAAGTTAAAAAACAAAAACACCACTTCAGATAGTGTTCCAAAACAGCAACCAAGCATTTAAAAAAATGTAAAAATCTGTGAGCAGTGTTTACATTGTGGCATACTTGGTGCACTGTGGAATGTGCAATCAAGTCTGCAAAGCCGTACAATCTTTGTGACTTCCCAAAGCTTCTCAGATTTGTGAATTTTCATTTCCAAAGTGAAAAATTCTTAACAACAGCAAAAAACACAAGTTGAAGCAAGAAAATCTTATTACACAACAGTCCATTAAAAATGGCCATTTGACTCTAAGGATTCTCTGAAACCACAAGAAAACATGATAGCTGTTTTATCTCCAGGCCATAAAGGAAAACTAAACACGAGTTTCAGAGAAAAACCTCCAGAAATCCTTGTATTCTTCTCTAAGCAAAAGCCACTCATTCATTAAAAAAATAAATAAATCTTAAAGGTTCATCAAGTAGAGCTAAGCGTTCATATTCAGGCTCCTTTTTTTCCCAAAAGAGTGGAAAAGATTAAGTTATTCAGTGACTCATAGAGGATTTAGCCATTCAAAATACTTTTCTGGGTTTGCAGAAGAATTTCTAGATAATATTCATCCAACTCACTTTAAGCAATTAAAATAAGGGATAAAAGCTACAATAATGTATTGTCATGCATTCATCATACAGTGCCAACAGCAACAGCTGGGTAGATCTGGAGGTTTAGCTGAGAAGTGCCATTTACCTGAAAGTAATGTATTGGAAGAATTTCCATCCTTCAACACCCATAGTGGTAATACAGGGCATTCAAGGTTACTTCCAATTCTCTAGCACTTCTCCGTAGTTTGCGAAACAGCAGAATGAAATGTTTCCTTTCTGACCAGCCTGTAGCAAAATATTTGGTAGGCACCACCAGTTATGTTTCTAGACTTGCATACTCAAGAAGGCGATATTCCACGCAGACGCAAAAGTTCAGGTCACAGCTGAATTGTAGCAGTCTGGTTGGAAGTTTCCTCAAGCTTACCCTATTCATCTTTGAATTGGATTTCTTTCTTTCAGAAAATTCCTTCTCCCCCCACTACCAACCCAGGGATGCCACCACAAAGCTCAAGCGCTCAATCCCATATGGAAGCAAAGGGAACACAATTCCTATTTGCTCTTATTCACCAGTCAGAAGCAGGCTCTCCCTCCTAACTGGTGCAGGACCAGGAAAGCATTCTTGTCTTGGTTTCAACTCCCCCCAAGCATCCAATGCCAAAGCTATCTACATTCAGAGACTACTTTTGCCTGTTAAAACAAGTGTAATCTACTCTTTGTTCTACATTCATAAATATGCAGTTATGGGATCAGGTATTTCAGTACACTGAGTACTTAACTACTTCATGGCATTGTTCCTAATTATTTGCTGTTCCTTCTCATTAATTTTCCAACTTGAGTATCTTGATTTCAACGCTACTAAAAGAGTCATTTCGAGAAATAATGGAAGAGACTGATTCCAGTGCCAATTCATGCTGTACTCATCCATAAATCTCCCTCCAACTTTAAACATTTCCATTTACAGCTACAATATTTTTGACCTTTATGCTGTTTCTAAGCCTTTTTCGACCATCAGCAGCAGACTGACTAGCATGAGATTTTCCTCTTGCATATTCTTAGTGTCTAGATAGAACCATCACTTCAAGGGGAAAGATAAATCTGAAACAAATTCTCCCCACTTACACAGTGAAAATATCATGATTATGTCTTCAGAATTAAGAGTGCAAAGTCAAAGCTACTGACTAATGGGGCTGTATATAACACTCATGCAGAAGCATGCAAAACAGAGAACAAAGAAAAAGGAATCCTTCTTCCCTCTCTGCTCTGGTACGTAGGTAATACTCTCCCCCCAAAAAAAGGACTCCAAATCTAAGTAGAGCAAACATATCAGTTCATTACACACAGATAAATATCTCTCCATGACAACAGCAAACTTTTTTTTTTTTTTAATTTAAAACATCTAGGTTTTATACACGCGGTTTGGTGTTTCACACACATAGAGGAAGAATTTCTGGTTCTCTCATCGGGCACGCTCCAAAACTGTATGTTCAAAAGAAGTGGAAGGCAGGGTTCGCTTTGATGAAGAAATTCTCCCTGAGCACAATAGGTGAACCTAAGACGCCCATCAACCACATCTGGGGAGAAGTGGGAAGAGCTGCCAGTGTTTTCTATAAAATTGTTTAAAATACTTGAAACAACTGGCTTTGACTGAGTTGATACTGATGCAATTAAACTCAAGTATTAATGAGAGCAGAAGATTTAGAACGAGCAATGGAAAACGTGTGCACGGAAAAGCATTAATTTACTCCAGGAGTACACAAAAATAGCATATATAAGCTCAAGGAGTAGCAAGACAATTTGCTTCTGCATAGAACGAAATGAACCATATTTACAGACTATAAATGATTTGCAGAAATCACTTGGTGAATTGTTTTGAACAACAAATCAAGCTCCATTCTCTGCCCCATTGCTGTGTGGACTGGGATGATCCAAGAATTAGAGCTATTTTTTCTAAGTTGAGTTAATATATTCTGCCCTGAAAATACAGCTTTTCCAGGTGAAGTGGAAAGGAAAAAGACTAGAGGCTCAATCTACTTATTTCTTATTCAGCTGGGAAAGACAGAATTGTTTTACTCTGCCTTTTGCACTTGCTGGCTGTTTTATTTTCAATTCTGGAAGCAGTTTGTGTAATATCAATTCAGTTCTTGTTCCTCAGACTATGCAGAGATTTGTTTAGGCTTGGATAAATGCCCAAAAGAAAGACCCAACTATTGCAGATCTGTAGAATTTCTGAAAAGGACCTTATATCTTTTTAGAATTTAGGTCTTTTTATTTTAGTCTCAGATGAAAGCACACAAAGCTAAACAAGAAGTCACAAAGGAAAGCGATCTGAACTTACCCAGAGATAAAGAACGGCTCATTTAGAGCTTGGCTGGAGTTCTGGATGAATGACCACCTTAACCTTTGCCTTATTCCAACAATTCTTCCAACAATATATCACTAACTAAAGTTCAGATTTTTCCATTCAAAGGTATATTATGATGATGTGTGAAGGCTACATTTAAATAAAGTGGAAACATACGCAAAATGCTGTTATCTTCGCACTGAAACACAGAGGCAACATAGCACCAGCACAGTCAACTCGCTCTTTAAAATGAGACTTCTATTAATTTATTCCTTAGCAAAACCCTTCTGAATGAACGGCTTGGTTGTGTTGACTCTGGCTTATTTCAGCTCTTAAAAAACAACCTTAAGAATTACCTACATGAGGGATGGGAGAAGTCTCACATCAAATGCAATGTTTTTCGCCTTAAGTTTGGTTTGAGATACTGTACAATTTAAACTATAAGTAATAATTCAAACTTACTTTTAAGAAAAGATAATACCTTAATCTGGTGTTCTAAACCAGACTTGTCATTTTTCCTTTACAGGACATTTCTCATTAAAATTATTCAGCAGCGACCTGGCTGTCCCCCCATTTCTAATATGACTATGAGTGCAATGCAAATGTCACACAAGCCAACAGCAAACAGAGTAGTCTATCACGATCACAATCCATCACTCCAATATCAATCATTCTTCAAACATGAAGAAAAACAAGCCATGAGCCTGTTTTAATACTAACTTCCACTCTTATTGTCTTGAAATGGCTTTACCTAGATGGCTCTTTAGGTTAGCAGGCATGTCCCAGTTCGCAAAAAAGAAAAAAAACAATGAAGTCTTTGCATTGTGATTACTGACATTTATAAAAACTCAGCAGCACAAGAGAACGGACTTCAGGAGCATTCACCCATTGTTAATGTTCATTCAGTCTCAACAGAAGTTCAGCTCACTCTTGTACATCGTCCCGATTCTCTTCAAACAGGACACTTGAATGGTCATGTTTCCATCTTTTAAATAATCTACCACAGAGTAAGGTGCTAATAAAATTCCCACTTTCCATTTGCATACCTCTGCAATAATGTTTAAAAGGAGGGGAGGCCAAGATACCTGTTCAAGAACCTTTGCTGTGGAACTGGGTGGGATTAGAAAGCCTCTTTTAGTAACTTCCTCCTCTCAAAGAGATTCAAGTGAGCCAAGTACAGGTTCCACTGCATCTTTTCGAAAAAGTAACAACTCAGGGACAATTTCAATAGTCCTGTGTGATACTACAAATCAGCAGATTCATCTTACATACCTCATTCACAGTCCAAAAAAAGAAATCACAGGAGGCAGTGAAGAGCACGAATGCTCTGGCAAGGTATTTCTCAGCAAATCAGTCTTACATCTGCCTCTGCCCTCTGCAGCTGTGCTGTGACTAACCACTCTGCACAGGGGCCTGGTGGGCCATGGTGAGACAGTTTGCTTCCCTTAGCCTCAGGTTATGCTTATGCTGGGTCATAATGCAGCCAGGTACTGTGCTGGAGGATCAGCCTGTAACAGTCCTCCTCCAGCTGCTATGGGACAGCCCCAGCCCTCGGCAGCATGGCCACGATGCAGCAAGCATCCAGCGTGCTCCTCGCTAGGGAGATACCACCTCAGTGATGTACCAAAAGTGTATGAGACAGGCCTGTGGGACCACACAGAATTGAACTTTTCCGTCGTGTATATTTCATACGCTCTCTTCTTTCAGCTGACCTGGTTTTAGATTTCAACTTATTCAGAAACATCTGATCAGAGAGGGCAGTCAGTGCAGGCGATGTGGCACAGTACTGCCATCCTCTGTGCAGGTTATGCCCCAGCCCAGCCCAGGCACCCGCAGCCAACGCTGCTGTAGGTGTGAAGACACCAGCAAAGCCACCCGGGCCCAAAAGCAGCGTGCCCTCCTTCCCAGTACTCCACTGGGACGCTTGAAGCTCGGGTATCCTTACGCTCCCCAGTCAGTTTTGTCATTTGCCCTCCTCCGCTCAGTCCCACTCTCATGGCATGCTCTTGCACGCTGGCACAGACGGGGTTTGGATTAACAGTGCTATTTGCTTTATATAGAACACTCCCTACTCTCAGCTAACACAGACAATCAAGAACTGTCTCAGCTGGATTTGTAAGAGAACTCAGTGTGAAACAGTCAATCAACTGCACAAATAGAAGAAAAGAAACAGTCCGGCGCTAACAGTTTTTGCATTCCTAATAGTTGTAAAATTGAAATGTAAAACAATCCTCTGGCTGGCATTCCAGAAGCTAAATTTTAAAAGAAGATATATTGAGAAAGAGAAATTTATTAACTGCTGATTGTGAATCCTCCCAGGCTGCCAAAGCCCAACCAGAGAGGTGCAGAAAGGCACCACCACCTGTTTCAGAGGAGCGGTCCTACGGGCACGGCACAAACCACCGAGCGAGAGCCAAGAAGGGCAGTGTTGGCAGGCAGAGCGACAGGAAATCCCAGCAGCACTGCTTATTTGGCTCATCTCGAAAAATAGATCATTAAAAATGCAGGTGGTTAGAAGGATTTAAGTATAAAAACAGAAGAGGAAATGAAGTGCAGCACGAGCAAGGAGCAATGAAAGATACTGGAGAGAAGCAAGGAAAAGCAGATGCAGAAGTTCAGTCACGCAGAAGGAGAAACAGGGACAGAACACAGATTTCGGTAAAGAATAGCAAAAAAAAAATCTGTTTATTTTAGGTTGAAGCCAATGGAAGAAAGAAGTCCTAAAGGCATGGGAATAGTTTAATTTTCATAGCTGGTCTGGTTGACATTTTCTTTTGAACACCAGATTAAATAACACAACTCAGCTAACAGCATCTTTGCTATAAATGCTACGGGGCTGAAGACCAGATAAGCAGCAGCATTTAAAGGCTTTTTCCCTATGCAAATAAGTGCTAGTAAGTAGTATGCACATATACATGTTTCGAGCAAAATGAAAATACTAAATCTGTTGACTGCTCAAGTCTGTTTTTCAGCCTCATGATCCTTATGCCAACACCTGACACACATCAGCCTGAGGTTTAGATATGAGATGACAAATCCAAAGATATCTTAAAAGAGAGAAGACAGTAAAAATATTTAACTAAGCACTTATCACTGCCTGTTATTCATACTAGAGCAGTGCTCATATTTCTCAGTGGAGTCAGGATTCCTTAGCATGAGAGACAAACAAGTTAACGTGACTGTTATGCGACCAGATACCTTTTCACATGAAGTTCCCATTCTCAAAGGCAACAGATTGACAAAACCATCAGCTCCTCTGCTGGAGTTGGACTACAGGCCTCAAAGTTATGAAGTAGAAATGGAAAGTGTAACTTGAGAAAACTCGCACAAGTTCAAGGACCATCAAATTTTAACAAGTAAGCAACATATGCTCAAAACTCAAAATGCCATTTTTATGTTATGATATAAAACTTCATTATTTTGAACTTTGAAGAGTGTAGTAAGTATAAAAATGCACAGTGAGCAATGTTTTTTGAAGAAGAACGTAAAATCTACAAAAATAAAGCAACAAAAGAAAAAGAAGAGACAGCGTAAGAAGCTGCAGTTTTGGGAAGGTTGAGCACGATGCCACAGCAGCTCTGCGTTTTGCACCTTTTAGTACGCCTGAGCTGCACAATGCAGATGGGGCCCAGAAGCAGAACCAGCGTGTTCAATACCGGGCATGCCCAATACAGGTCTGGGCACCTGAAGAAGTTGGTGGATCTTCCCTTGGGGAGGTAGCTCAATAAAAATCCAGTTTCAGGGAAAAAGACCTAAATTTTATTACCAAT
Organism: Tragopan temminckii; assembly: GCA_028571105.1. Taxonomy (NCBI): domain Eukaryota; kingdom Metazoa; phylum Chordata; class Aves; order Galliformes; family Phasianidae; genus Tragopan; species Tragopan temminckii. The sequence goes on from JAOWBP010004330.1 coordinate 2,609,481, forward strand.
TTTGAATGCAGACAAGTTTTATACTGTAATTTAACTGCTGTAATGTCTGATATATCAGACTTAAAGGACAGAATTGTAATAAAGTTAGAAGCGTGCAAAATTGCAGAAAGGACAATTTAAACAGAAGCTCTCAACATTAACATGCAGGTTTTGAGCATTCAAAAGTGAGCTATGAAACACCAGAAAAAATACATTTAACTTGAGGCCTTTGGTAAATGTCAACGAGGGGAAATGTGGCTTAGATTATTAGAGACTGAAAGAATATAATCCACAGTAGATCACTTCAGTCCTGGCTAATTACTAAAGGCACCAGTTCATTATGGTGCTGTAACTGTATCTAATTCAGTTTGCACTGCAGTTCATCTATTATGTCTTTTTTATGCATTACTGTGCTGGCTGTTGCAGGGTACAATTTGCACTGAAGGTGCTTCTCAACCCGTCTGGTTTCTACTAAGCAAGTCTGGTAACTGCAATTGAGCCTTCCTCAATTTTACGTTGACTACTAATCAGAAAAAGCAATGAAAGAAAAGTATTACTCGCATTTAAAAACACAGGACCATCCGTCTAACATTACGTATATTAAGGCTGAAGCAAATGGAGCTGGTTAATAAGAACCTTCGGGCATATGCAAATTTGAAATTCAGAAGAACAAGGCTATTTATCCCATGATCAGATCATGCTAATAATATACGAGGGCTGCTCTGAAAGTAAAGCCTCCCATTTTATGATGCTGGCCCACGACAGAGGGGATGTTGGTGTGATGGCAGTAGAGGTTGAACCTTCCCACCAACATCCCGTTACATTTTACTGCTGTGTGACAGACAGCAGAACAGCAATCTGACAAAATGACGTCTGACCTGGAAGGGTGGATGAAGCAAAGGCTTATCACTGAATTCCTTCATGTGGAAAAAAAAAAAAATCACACCTATTGACATTCATCGAAGTTTGCTGAACATTTATGGAAATCAAAGAATGGATGTATTAGTTTAAACTGAGCTTTGCCTAAGTACTAGAAGGAAAAACAGAAAAACAATAGTTTGCAGCAATTTCCTCTGCAGTGAAGCAAAAAAAAAAAAAAAAGGAGTATTTTTGAAGATACAGGAAACTTGCTCCTATGCGAGTTTAAAATGACTGAGAAAATGACAAAATGCTCAGTATTCAGACAAATACTCTCTGAAAGTAAAACAGATACTATTTTCTTTTCTATGTACAGTGCATGGACAGTCCTATCTCTAGCACAAACGAATGGGTTAATTCCAAGTTCTTCACTCACCCTTGCAATAAAAAATTAAATCCAGACTGTATTGGTGTCGCACTGGACATAACCGAAGAAAGCACTCACTTATGTTAGCTCTGAAAAATTCCTTAAAATGTAAGTTACTTGCAGAAGCATGGTCATATTTTTGACCCATCACACCTTTATTTTAGCTTCCAGCAGTAAACCGATAAAAGAAATCCTTTGCAAAATTGGCCAGCAGTACCATAACCTAGACATTTCTATAGTGTCTGATAACATAGCAACTTCTAAAAATGCTAGTGTAAGAAAACACAGACAGAAGAAAATCCATTCAGTCCAAGAGAAATAGCAGTAATTTATGACAGATGAGGGCTGACCTCTACCCTAGCTACACCCTGAAATACAGCTTGCTGCAAAACAAGGTTACATAGATAAGACAGCTTGTTGGCCAACAGCATTCTTGTTGCATCAGTTGCAAACACATCCACAATTCTTAACACATTTTCTAAATGCTGTGAGCTGAGGACAGCAATCAGAGTCTCTAATCTAGATGAACCCTGAACACAAACTTCCTTCCAAGTCAGCTCTGCTTTCTGGCTTTTTCTTCGAAAGAAGAACTGCTGAGGCATGTTTCCAAGGGGATGACACACATCCACTTACAGGATCTGGCCTAAGAAATCACAATCACTCCTTGAACGCACTCGGAAGATTTGCACATTGTCTACTGCCTGTGACTGAATCTAGATAAGATTTTCAGGAATGCGATGGCAAATTTGTGATATACACCTGAACAAACTTTAACTTCCACAACAAAGGCTTTAACAAATTCCCAAAGCTGACTGCAAGCCATAAGTACGTAGGCAGTTGATGAGCATGCTGTTGCGTTTTCTCTGCTTTTTAACTTTCATCAGCTGAAGGAGGGTAAGTTGCATTACGTCCACTCACTCAACAATTGCTCCTTCATCCAACACAGCATGAACATATCAGTACTTAAACGCAGCAGCAAACACATCAACTTCTGTTATTCCACAGAGCCTCTTAATCAAAGAAAAAATATAAGACTAGATAACCAAATGAATTGCAAGGACCAATCCAGCATGGTCTCAGGTGTTATCATCTTCTGATTCACAAGAATACACTTGCTTGTCTGCAATCTCTTCTCCTTTTGAGCCCCATGCCTTCAGAAAAGAAAAGAAACAAAGGAACTTGGTTTTTATCAGAAATAGCGTGGTCAGCAAGAGCAGGGAGATGATCACCTCTCTTGGTGAGGCTGCACCTGGAGTGCTCGGTTCAGTTTGAACTGAGGCCTTTCACAACAAGAAAGGCATTAAGACTCTGGAGTGCCTCCAAAGAAGGGCAATGGAGCTGTGAAAGGTCTGAAGCACAAGCCTTACGAGGATAGGCTGACAGAACTGAGACTGTTCAGTCTGGAGAAGAGGAGGCTCGGGAGACCTTACCACTCTCTGCAACTGCCTGAAAGGAGGCTGTAGCAAGGTGAGGGTCAGCCTCTTCTGCCACGTAACACTGATAGGATGAGAAGTGATGGCCTTAAGTTGCACCAGGGGAGACTCAGGTTGGATATTAGGAAAGACTTCTCAGAAAGAGTGGTGGGGCACAGGCTGCCCAGGGAGGTGGAGTCACTGCCCCTGGAGGAGTTCAAAAACTGTGAACATGCAGCTTCTTAGGGACAGTAGTGATACGATGGTAAGGGGTGGACAGCTGGACTAGATGATCTTAGAACTCTTTTCCACCCTTAATGATTCTATGAAACTATGAAAGAAAAGTATTTCGAGCCATAACCTAGTTCTACTTGCACTGCTAGAAAGCTAAATGGCAAACTGTCCAACCTGTGGCTGAGAACCAAACCCCAGCAGCACGTAGCAGGGACCGTTCCTTCCAGCACTGCAAAACCACATCCCACAGCAGTACCACACAGGTGGAAGCAGCATCCCAGTGTTCAGCCTCACACAGGCCTTGTTCACATCACCAGCTCAGCTTAAAGCCCACTTTTCACTGCACAAGGATGATCCTGGAAAACAATCCCAGAAATGACTTCATCACCTGAAGCCTGGAAAAGAGCTGTATGGTTTCAGTAGTAACGCTCAGCATTTAATTCTGCAGGTACCCATGTTCATTACTACTCTCTTAAACACTAAACAATAACGATGAGGACTTAATCACACTTCGGGATTTGTTTTCCTATTTACTTCAACAGGCTTTCCATGGATGAAGAAGTCTGCAAGTAACTCTCAGTGGTATCGACTGCTGTATAATAAATCAAGCAGAATCATTTGTCCTCCAGGTTTTCCCTTCAACACAGTAGGTAAGCTCTATTTTCTAAAGATATGGTAGTTCAGATGATGAAATAAAGACTTTTTCTTAAGGCAAGATGCAGAAAAAATACTGACAGCTGAGGGCTATGTTGCAAAAATAGAGTAAGTTCAAACTCAAGTGTTTTCATCAGATAGCTCTTTTGCCTATGATCTTAGTTCAGATAACATGCATTAGCAATTACTTTATTGGAGTAATTTCTGCTAAAATCTTAAAAGGCCTATCCATCACCTTGGAACAAGAAAAACCCACTTTGCAACACTCAGAGAAAACAATCTACTTTGCTAATATATTGAAACAAAAACAGCAAAGAAGAAACCTTCAAGGTAGCTCCTGCCTATTGGTAAGGGAAATAAAAAGCTTAATAAATTGAAACTAATAATTTGTCAGGAGCGTTTTGCAGTTCAACGTCAGCAATGCTTGGTGACCGAGGACTCATTCAAGGGATGGTGAAACATTTGGCAGGGTTCATGTACGTTTTATCTTCAAAACTCCTACTTCACACAGTTAGCAAAGCTACCAACAGGTATAAACATAACTTATACTTAGCAAACACATTCTTCTTCGATCCCCTACTTACTTTGCTGTCTTTGTTTCAACATAGTTTTTTTCTGATTCTAATTACATGTGCCAAAGAGTGTACCTTGCCTGTTTTGCCACCGTATAAAACTGAATGTCTGTGCCCCTACAACTGTCACAGTTTCAAGAATAGACTTCCGATTAACTTTTTGAATTAGAAGCCTTGAAACATTCCAGGTTAGGGATAAAATGCATCTTGCCATCCAAATCAAAACAATTTGTTTTTCATCTTGTATATGCGTATTTTAGCATCCGATTGCACATAGTTACTTCTACTTCAGAAACACATGCAGCTTCCTTTGGAAATGAAAATTTCTGCTACTTGCATTCAACAGCATTTCTTCCCTCCTTCAAAACTATCACAACCATGCAAAATAGTTTTAGTGAGAAGACAACTGCATTTTTTGGGAGTAACTTAGTTATCACGATTATATGCCCAGTTATAGTAGCAGTTGCCACTGGATTTCTGCTCCATACAGATTTGCAAGAATAAGTTGCTTAACTATGTGTGAGTTGGTGTGCATCCTTCCAAGGGTCAGAGAACATCTAAAATTCCAATTGATATTAGCTCCTCCTTGTTGCAAACTATCCAAATTCTACACATTCTTACTTACAGAAGACATATCTTACATATTTTTCTCATCTACTTTATCCACAACACAGCTGTAGGTAAAGCTATAGTGAAATAACGTTATAGTAAAATAAGAAAAACTCAGTTGGAAAGCATTACGTCTCTGAAAATGAGTGCAATTACAGGTCAGAATTAGAAAGCTACTGAATACAGGTTGCCCTGGAGCCTGCTGTACCTGAATTTGGCACAAGTTTTGACTGGTGTCACCTCCCATTAATATCAGTGCTACTTAACCCTGAAAGAGTGCCAGAGTTAGAAATGGAGCTGACACAACTAGCTTTTAATGGTCTCCAGCAACAATGTTTACTGCTCTGAGGTAAAAGGTGAAGAAAATATGTTGTCCTTCCATATACCATTTTAGCAGATCTAGGTAAAAAAAAAAAAAAAAAAAAAAAAACCACAAAAAACCCTTTTGACTCATGGCCCCTTACAAAGAAATTGAATAAAAGTGTAATCTGCTGGAGATATGTTACCACACACTCCTACTTGCAAAGGATATTTCTGTTTCTTTTCTTTTTCTGATTCATGTGCTCGAATGAATGATTCTCTCACTGCTGAGAATTTTTATCAGAACTGTAAAGCTGGGAAAGCCTGTGGCATTTACTTGGCAGCACAGCCCTCATTCGCGAGCCCAGATGCAGCTCCGAGGCTGGTAAGAAAGAATTCACAAAGATCTTCCAGCTCCCTTTCCTCCATGCCTAAAACGTTGCCACTGCGGCCAGTGACAGGTAAGCAGCTTCTCAAATGAAATAAACTCACAGAGCAAGTGAAAAGCAAGAGTGCAAAGAGAATTGCCTTGCACTGAATAAAATTGGAGAGGAAAGAGAGGAGGAAAGAGGAGCAAAGCAATTCAGAATTCACATGCTCAGCTGCGCAGGGCAGCCCAGAGGCTCACAGCCCTTGATTCCAAGCAAGGCCACTACATGGCCTCCCCTTGCATTTGCATTTTCTTACATTGAAGCATTTGTAGGCTGCTGCTATCACAAGGAGCAAGTTTGGAAAAAGAAACAGTGAACTGCTCTGAAGTAATAACTGCAAAAATACGAAGAGCTTTTCCCTAACAACTGCTTTTCTTCCCCCAGAAAGGTAGAAAACAAAGAAATAAGGAAGGTGGAAAAGGAGAGAAGTCTGAAATCAAACTTGCAGCGAAGAAACTGTGCAGTCACAAATAATTCAACATCTCATAATGTGACTCCCTCCCCATTTACTTCTACATAGAAAGATTGAAGCCAGTCAAGCTGGTGAGCTGGGAAAAATACTTTTAAATGCAAAATGAAGAAAGCTTGTACAACACATGATTTGCCTGCTATCACCCAACTTCTAGACTTCCTATTTTTAGCTGTAGAATAATTTGTACACCAGCCATCTCTTTCCTCTTTGAGAGAGTTTTCTAATTACAGTTACATGTCAGGAGACAATATTTGGATTTAGTTTAATTTATAAATTACCTTGAAGCAGGTTTGTCCCCGGTGAATTTAAAACATTATCTAAATTTTCATGTTTTATCCACAGCTGTCAACTGAGCAATTTCTCTGCCTTGCAATAGATATAATATGAAGTGCTAACCCTGAAGAAAAAAGAAAAAAAAAATAATCAAATCTCTCTATTCAAGAAGTCTGCTGATACTCCCTTCCATCCCACAAAATTATGATAAATTACTGATCCAAAATGTATCTAGCATTGAGCATATCAGGTGGAAACACTGACTTAACTATCCTGGAAGCTGGATAGCACAGTGCATGTCATGCTACAACATACAGAAGAAACAGCTTCCTCATCCAAAGGCTTAGACTCCTTGCAGACAATACCAGCCAAGGGTGAGTGAAGAGGAACTTTACTATCTCGAATTTGCAGAGGCACCCCGAGCACAGAGCGTACAAGCTGGCTGCACTCTTCAGGCCTCTGCCAAAAGATGAACCTGCACATCTTAATCCCCATATAACATTTTACCCACAGATGATCCTTCTCTCATTCTGTTGACCCCTGACTGTCAGTCCAGGCTGCCTGAACACGTATGTAAAACATTTATTTCTCTTCGTCTCTGTATCTTTCAGTTTCTAGTTTGCTGCTGTTGTTTTGTTATGACTTGATTGAATATATGAAGTCTTCTCAGGACAACAGACAGGGAGAAAGGCCCCATTCACCTTCAACATTCACACGCTTATTTCCATTATGAGGGCAGATTGGCAGCAGCATGGCAAGCGCTGGTAACTGCTTTGCATCGGTTTCACCCAGGCTGTTCGGACCGCAGCCTATGTAACACTCAGAGGGTGCACAGTTGAGTCCCTGCTCTCTGCTGTTACTTTTGCTAATCCTACTGACAATAACTTACGCTACAGAGACAGACGTGAAAAATCCCAGAAACAATCAATCCAAAATTTACAGTATAACTCGTTTAAGACTCTGATTTTAGATCTACGTGCAGTGGTGTTACGTCAACATATGGGTGGCACAAGTGATTTAATGGCTGACCGTGAATGACACAAAGCTGCCTTATCACCACAGAAGACACAAGACAGTTTAACGAAACCCTGAGAAGTAAATCAGTATTTCCTTTGGGGGCACGGGAAATATTCATTCCCAGCAAATATTTACTTTTTTTCAGCAAAATGCAAAATTCATTACGAAAAAAATATTGTAAGAGATGGAATTAAAAATGTTTTCTTGTAAAATAATCATTAACCCGTGATTACATGCAACGTACAAACTCAATACACTGAAACACTACTAGATCTTGAGGAGCAAATTTCTCACCCATCTTTTCTTATAGCAGATACGGAGGGACAGCGCTGGCAAAGTCTGACACAGTAGATCAGTGGCAGAACTGACTAAATACCAAAATCCCATGATCCCTATTGCAAACACATTATTCCACATTACCAGTGTTATCAGCTAAGTCTTAGCCATAAAGTAATTCAAGTGTATAAACCTAAAATGAATACTGTTTTTGTTATTTTAACTTAGTGATGATGCTATTTCCTGGAGGTAGATGGCAGATCCTTGTCTTCAATGTCGTGAATTCCTCGTGACCACCCTCATCTTCTCCATTCTATTTGGTCTGAATATGCCCTTTTATAATGCACATATCTTAGCTCACATCACACAGACTCACTGCTGACAAAGAACCAAACACGGCAAACAATCAGAATTTCTGAAGATTACATAGCAGTAGTTACCAACACACTCTCAGGTCCAAAATACACATATCACAAGACTACGTAAAGATGTCTTTCAAGAAAGCAAAATGTCTTTACCAAAGAATTTTCTCATCTTTTCATAATATTGTATTTATCAAGGTGACAGAGAAGATACGTTTAGCTCCCTGAATGCCTACAGAAATCTGTACCATCATAGATTTAAGCAGGAATTTCTCCATGCAACAGTTATTAACCTGAAGGCCTTCCCAACATAAAACAGATTTCTTATTATTTCACTTACTCCAAAGCTTTGGGCACCACTCATTTCACAGTACATCTCATGGTTACTGTTTTATTTACACAAAATAGACGCTAGCATTTTGTACTCCCTGCTGCAGTGCATTTGAGTTAGGTATGGATAGCAATCCAAAGACCATAGAACCACAGACATACAAAATAGCCCAAATTAAAAGAGACCCACAAGGATCACCCCTCCTTTGGACGTTCTCTCTCATAGTTTTATGTCCTCATATTGTGGTGCCCTGATGGATCTTCCTCCCACAATCTGCACTTTCTGGGAGATTCTGCAGTAAGAGGACAATTCTTTTCAATTCCACAGCTGCTTCAGTTTAACTGCACTAATTGCAGCATGCACAAAGCAGGGAATCATAAACAGGCCTTCTGTTGGGATAAAGACGTGATTCTGGGCTCTTGTGCAATCTATCTAAAAATGCACTGGGTTGGTTTTTTTCCATAAAACACTCAAAGATGAGGATATTAGATTTGATGGAGTGAAAGTGTTGAAAAATGCAGTACTTCGTGTTACTTTTGGGCTATGCTCACATACAATGCTTTATAGGGCTAGAAAGCACTTGATGTTCTACAAAGGCTAGAAAAATCTTCTTGCTAGAAATCCTCTGTATCGTAGAGGGCTTGAATGTGCAACGAATAGCAGTAGGGCTGATACACAAAGGAATGAACTATGGCTGTTTACTAGTTCACTGTTTAAGTACCGTTGTCCTAAAATATAACCAACACATGCAAACTCACTGCAAGTGATGCAAAGCATACAGATCAACTACACATATTCTGCACGCATTTCAGATGAGGAAACTCATATATTCCATGTTCAGTCTGACTGGCCTCAAACATGCATTAACGAGACGAAGAACATTTCTGCAAACCTCTGCTTTCTAAGTACACAAGATAGCTTTCATTAACTGCAGTCAGTTCAGAAAAAAATAATGGGGGGAAAGGGGAAGTAAATTAAGTATTATAGATTTAATCACCTCAAAAGCTATTGAATAGACTGCAACAAACGAGAAAAGCAAGACTGTTCTTGGCACAAAAGACAGACAAAACAGCTCTTCATAAATCTTGGCACTTATTGCTACTGCTGATACTGCTTTTTCATGGTGACTCACCATTTCTGAGTGCGGGCAGCAGTGCTGCAGGTTTCTTTCCGTGGTCTGCCCTTGTATCTCTGCCACCCAACGGCAGGAACTTCAGAGATGGTCTCACCCAGTCAACACTCAGAGAATCACAGAATGGTCAGGGTTGGAAGGGACCTCAAGGATCATGAATCTCCAACCCCCTGCCACATGCAGGGCCACCAACCTCCACATTTAATGCTAGACCAGGCTGCCCAGGGCTCCATCCAATCTGGCCTTGAACACCTCCAGGGACGGGGCATCCACAGCCTCTCTGGACAGCTGTTCCAGCACCTCGCCACTCTCTCTGTAAAGAGCTTCCCCCTGACATCCAACCTAAATCTTCCTTCCTTCAACTTAAAACTCCACCATTCTTTGGTTGCCTCTACTTTCATATTTGGACTATGCTCCAGCAACGCTTAGCCCCATTTTCTGAGCATGCTGTTAGGCCAAAATAAAAACAAGAACTCCTTTTCTGAAGTCTCATCTACCAGATGCATCACAGCTATGTGAAGATTGCCTGACCAGTCCACACTGCAGTAAAATGAAAGAGGGCAATGATGCATTGCATAGCCAATCACCCCAACTATTCATTTCTGACACAAAGATATTCTAAAAGTGGCTTGTTTCAACTCTATTTTATCAGTTCCTTGAACAAATTTAAAAATCAACCCAAAAGCCGTCTAAAACAATCAGAGAGATCAATTTGGTGGAATAGCAATACAGAAAGTGTAATAACAGAGGAACTAGCTCAGTGGAAAAGTGTTACAAAGGAACAGTACTCACCCCTCTCTGAAAACGTAGGCTCACAGGGAAAACTCCACAAGAGAGGAATCCCCAACCAGAGACCCACCCCCAAGGGCAGTCAGCCCATAAAGGAGGTCTAAGAGGGTGCAGCCAGGCTCCACCCCTCCCTGTCACACAGCTGAATTGCCTTCACCTGTGCTCCTACAGCTAACTGGGTCCTTTCCCAGGTGCTCAATCAGTGGCTCAGGCCAGGACTCAGCAGTTACCACACACCATGGTAGTAATGAATGCTGCTGTCTTGAGTAAAGCCGTGCAAAATTTGGGGTTTATTTTTGCCTTCAATCTAAAGGAATATACAATAAGTGGGTAAAAAAAGAAATGAATGTCTCCCTTTGATATCTGTGGCAGGGGTAAGATTTTTAAAAAATAAATGGTCTGCTTGCTCTTTGGTAGACTCTAATTAATTAAATTTTTTCTTACATTAGTATTTTGATTAAATAAAAATTCCTAGTGTGCAGTCTTAACACAACTGATTTTAGATATGAGTGCTGGTGCTTCGATGTGTCAGGCCCATAAATGCAAAATGAAACAATCACACAAACATGGCTGCTGATTGAAAATAGAGCCTAAATGTTTTTTATCCAGATAAAGTCAGTCACTTGATTAAAGTTCTTGAGTAATTTGCTCTTTGTGATGTTTTGGGACAATCTACTGAAAGACAGCAGATACATCCTCTTTTCTTTTGGGTACCATCTCTTTCTCTCTACTTGCAGTACACTGGAAATACATCCAAGCTCCCTGTAGCCTTGCAGGCTGTACTTAAACTAACTTCATTTTGGGAACAATAGAGCCAGATTAGCACAGTGCTGTGCGCAAGCTATTTTTCCACAGCAACCTGCGACTAAATGTGCTGGGGAGAAGTTTCACCAGCATTTTGGCACATTCTCCTCACTAGTCAAAGAAGTTAGCACTTCAAAGTTAGAGTGAGAAACAAAATACACCTTGTGTCAATGCACTTACAACACAGAAGCTACTGTTCTGTACATCTGTGTGATAATGTATGCACTTCCCATGAACCACAGCAAATTCAGGTTAATAGAGGATTCCTATCGATGTCCATCCACAGATCTCTGATGAAGCCACATAGCCCTCATAACTGCTCTTGCAATTTCTGTCCGGAGAATTCTGGATAACATGCACCTCTTGCAAACTCAAAGCAACTCCTACTGGTTGGTACTTCTTGCTATTCAAAACCACACAACCCACAGAACAAAATACAACAGATTCTTCCAAACGGTTATTCAGTGCCAGGTGGCATTAATTCTAGGTATATTCTGGAGACATTCCCATGTCATCATATAAACATCATATCACACAAGTTAAGAGGATCCTACATCACCTCTGGTCTGAAGGTTGGTTTTTTTTTTTGTCTTTTTTTTTTTTTTTTTGTCTTAAAGTAAGCTCAAGAAACTCCATAGACTTGTAATTTCTCTGAGTGTGTTTTGCAAGAGCACAAACTATTTAGCATAAGGAAACTTAAAATAGAGAGAGCTCAGATTTACTAGGGGAAATAGATTAAAGGCAATTGCATCAACGCTACCAAGCACCCATGATATCCCCATAGGGTCTGTCTTTTCCTTAAGTCTTGTCTTCAGTGTGGCAACTCCCCACAGTCTGACATTAGAACAAATGCTGCAAAGTGCTTTCCCACGCGTAGGGAAATCTCTGTCTTATTTTCACCCTCAAGGATGAGGTATGGGCTTATTTTCTGCTCGAAATTCACCCCACCTAATCCTGGCTCACTTCTCTGCTTGGGCCACACCTGCAGAAACCCACTCTGCATGGACAGTTAGCCAAAGCCCATTATTTGGGTAATGCCATTTCTACCTCTTTCCACATTTGCTAAGAGCAACCAGCAGTAGACATGCAAACCCTTCTTGCTCTCCATCCACACACATTTCAACCAAAATTATGATATTAACTGTAAGATTATCTGACTGTCTGCAAAGGAGATTCAAGAGCTATGTTTCATGTGAGGTGTTTGATGCTTCCAAAGCATGCTGAGGACAGAACCATGAAGTCCTGGAGTAGAATTTAGGAAATAAACAGTAAAAAGCTTTTTGAAATCTGAGAAAAGTATTTATTCTCAACAAACTCAAATTTAGGTGAATGCATCTAGTTTTGTGCACGGCTATCAAGTTGCCACAAGAAGAAAGAAGGGATCTTTTACTGCCATGTATACAACATAAAGCTTATCTTCTCTCAAAAGAAAGCTAGTGGGGACCATTTGCTAGAATTCAATTGTTTTATGTATCAACTAAGCTAGAGAATATACACGAGTGATTTAAAGGATTTTCACAAACACAGTTTCCAAATTAGTAATGCTGTTTTTTTGTTTTCTTTTTTGCTAAAATGTCAACAGACTGAAGAAATTCTGAAAGATGCAAGGACTGTCAATCTTTATGTATTGTTTTTAATATGAGATGGAGAACTATAGGTTACTTAAGAGTCTGGTTAATGGTATAGAAAGCATTTAAATATTTTGTCTAGGACACCGTCAGCAATGGGAAAGAAAAATTCACTCAGCATGTTTTCACAGAAAAAAACATCTATTGTCTTACCAGTCTATTTATTTAAGCAACTTGGGGCCATTACAGAGGAAGCTATGATGCCTTGTCTTTCAACATTTTAGTAGGAACTTCCACTGCATGATGTAAACATGGCGTACTAACAAACTGGCCAAATACTGACTTCAAGATGCAGTTGTTCATATGCAGAAACCAGAGAGCCAGTCCCTTTCCAGACACAGAAAGAAAGAGCTGGCCCTGCATCATTTTAGATTTCTATCAGCAGTAAGATGATATCATGATTATTTTTTTTTTTTAACTGGAAAAGTTTCTTGTTGCCACAAATCTTTTTGCAGCGTAAGTAGAAAGGGAGTTACTATTACAGGGAGATCTGATTCACTTGCAACCTAAAAAATGCATTTTAATACAGCCAAATGCAACATAATACGTCTGGTAACAGAGTAAATCTAGTAAATCTGCAAACAAATCTGCAAACTAAATCTAAAGGCTGAAAAAAGCTTGTCTTGGAAAGCAGCAACAAAGAAGATTTAAAGGTGACCATATTGGAAGTTTTGCAGTTTTTGTGATAAATTGCTTCTTTGCTGGAAAATACACTTAGCAAAGTCTAGTGAAGGAAAGGCAAAATTTCTTAAGTAATTCAAGCTGAATTTTAGATATCATTCAAAGGTGAAAATTCAGATTTTTGGTCTGACTAATATTACTTCTATGTAGTTTAATCATAAAATGCATAAATGTCACATGTATTGCAGTATACTCACATTTAATACACGTGCTAAACTGAATATATTTTACTGTTGGCTGCTGACACGTCACGTGCTACCATGGAGCTGAGGGAGACTACGTGTTTCACTACACTTTGCTTTGAAGGAAGACTTACTAGAAAAGTCTTGCTTTGGAAATGAGATTGAGCAGTTCTCACAGAACTTGTCCTGTTAGTTTGAAAGCAATTTGGTGGGCATTCACATTTTGTTTTGGTTTTCCAGTGGCTTTAAATGCTTTTTTCATTCATATCTGAGCTGCCTCATATCATCCTTCTCTTGCCCAACAGAATTAACTGAGTGCAAGATTCACTGTTACACTCACTGGCCCTTAAAAAAAGGCACTGTTGCCTACCCACTTCACAGCTCCAGCAACAGTCAGGAATTATTAGTGTTTGATGATCTTTTGTTTCAAGACTTCAGTCTCTCATACTTTGAAATTGAAATTCCTTAGCCTGTGAGGGCCTCAGACTCTGACAGCTGACTTCTTGAACTTTCCTAAGCTGCAACAGCAAAGAAAGTAAATCTATGAACTCTGCCTCTTGCCTCTTACAGTAATAGCATTAGATTAAAAAAAAAAGAAAAAAGAAAAAAGAAAAAAAAACAGTGTTGGCAATGTCTACAGAAACTAGTATCCTCATTCTTCATTTTATTTCTCCATTAGTTGAATTACATCTTGGCCATTTACACATGTTCTTGAACGGATCTTTTGGAGCACTCATGCGTCTCGGAGTGAGCAATTTGACACATCAGAAAGATTAGACAAGCAACAACTGTCTAGCAGCTGCATTCCCACTACCAACTGCTTTGGCTGTTTGTTTTCACAGGGGAAGAAACAGCTCGCATTACTCTTCTTCATCTTCTCCAGACCTTCTCTACAAAGTCCAAGCCGTCCTAAGCCACCCCATAGACAGAAAAGTAGATGATACAGCAAACTGGTAGGAAAAATGAGATATTGTTGATGTGATGAAGAATTGTATTCTCAAATATAATTTCCTTCTAGGAAATTATTCTATTCACTATTCTATTCTACTCCCTTCCATTGGTGACATAGCATAAGAACAAGTATTTATGGACACCAAATACCTTTTTAACGGGGTAAAATCTTTCAACTCCTGACATGTGTTGGTCCTCACTGGACCACAAACCTAGATGATCGAATCGTAACTGTATCCAGCTACTGAAAGCAGTAGAATTTACATAGGTCTCAGTGACAAGCAGTGGTATATTTCTATGGTCACATCGCATCTGTCATCTCCCTTCTTCCCCTTTAGTTTTTCCCTTAAATTGAGTTGCATCATTGTATTCTGATAGGAACATCACCTCAGAAAAGATAACATTCTTGTATGGAAAGAATGATCAAACTCCCCTCGTGCAACAAAATAACATAGTAAAATGAAACCACTTTTTTCTCAGCTAGAGGAAGCAGTAACTCAGGAGAATACCCAAAATAACACAAGCCCTGCGATTCTACCACAATTTTCTTTCCCTTAAAGGTCTCATCGTCAATTTAACTCTCAAAGCACTGACAACAAAGATAAAGTTCCTATAATTTCTAATCAAATTATTATTGATTCCTTTTGAGATCACCTTAACTGAAATATAGATGGAATTAAAAAAAGTTGTGAAGTCCAGAAATGCAAAGAAACAAGGTAGAATAAATAGGAAAAACCAAGATCCTAAATAAACCATTTATTTTCCATTTTAGTTTAATCTCAGGCACCATGAGCCATCCACAGTATCCCTGAAGAGTGTTACTTTCTCAAACAAAAAAAGGAAAGGGGCAATCCTTTACCCAAGTTTAAACCTTTACCAGCCTCCTTACAGCATGGAGAATATTTTGACCTGAGACACTGACAGCGAATTGCAGCATTGTATTTTGGGGACAAGGATGATACAACAATTGCTTTCAACATGACTGAGAAGACAAGCCACAGAAGTTTTAGACACAGCTTTTTAAATACTGATAATTTTCTTTTTTCAAACGAGAACATTGCAATGGGTTGCCTGAACCACAGAGAAAAGTATCCTTAGCACTTTCCTTAGCACCACATTTGTCTAGCGAAGCTCCACTGACAGCGCACAGAGAAGGGTGAAC
This sequence comes from Tragopan temminckii, assembly GCA_028571105.1. Classification (NCBI taxonomy): domain Eukaryota; kingdom Metazoa; phylum Chordata; class Aves; order Galliformes; family Phasianidae; genus Tragopan; species Tragopan temminckii. The sequence goes on from JAOWBP010004330.1 coordinate 2,625,017, forward strand.
AGAACATTCAAATCTAAGAGCTGAAGAGCATTCTTCAAAGCTAAGAACAAACTAGTTGGCTCTTGCATGTTTCTGTTGCTTTCCCAAACCTCCGCACAATAAGTTCTCCATCCACTCAGCTGTTAATGGTAAGCCTTCTTAGCACGTACACTCACATTTACCTAGGAATAATAAGGCATTACATTTCCTACAACAGCCAGCCAGGTAGTTTCCAGTCTGTTGTCAACAAGCCAGATGAAGTTATGATGATATACGTGGGATCCGTTCCTCTATCTGTCCTCCTATTCCACAAATTCAGGGAGAATAACGCTGTTTAACAGTGACAAATAAGAGTATAGATGCTTCTGTTGGACTGGACGTGAGGACTGTCTATTTCACTAAGATGTCTCCTTAGCCCTTGGCACCAAATACTTCAGGAGAAGGAGCAAAATCTACATTAGGCAGATTGCAAATAATCTTCGCTCGGAGTGGATCTCTTCTAAGTTCATGGTAGAACTGGAATAAATCCTTGAGCAGTGCAGTTCAGAAACTGCAGGATGAAATAAAACTTTCCAAGAAACTTATAGGTCAAAAATAAACCAAAATTATTTACAGAATTAAAAAAAACCCTGATGACTAAGTCTACTTAGGGAAATTGTTTGGTGGTGGGTAGAGGAAAAGAGGAAGTACATTTCCTATCTATGTGGTTTACAAAACCAACCATGGAATTCTTTGTGGAACTGAGAGTAGGGTATAGGAGATTACTGCTGTTTCTCCCCTTTAGTGCTAATATATTTGTGTGCGCTGAATTGCTGTGTTAAGTCTAAACAAATCAAAGCTGGTCAAATAATTAAAACCGTACTCCAAGCTACCACCCCCTTCCTAAGAACTGTTGCATGCTAAGTACAGAAATACAGCTGGCCAACTCATAAGGAGAAAGACTGTTTTACCCTTATGGAAACACAATCAAAATCCAGAAACACAGCTAATTGAAACCTAATCTTGTCAATTCTATGCGCAAAAACAATTTTAGGTATGATTGGCAAAATGTGCAGAGGGAGTAACAACAGGGTATTTCTGGCACCCCACGGATTTAAAAACAGATTCAGTGGCATTTAAATAAAGTAGCAGGGCTACATTTACTAAATCAGATAATACTGGACTAATAAGGACATCTGGAAACAGTTGGTATCAAAAAAACAGTTGATTTGTTTCCTTTGTAACTGCAACGCACAGCTAAAACAGGTGCACCACTCTTTGCAGTGATGCCAAGTGCTAACACAGGGAAGTTGGGGAGAAAATGGATAAAATTGGCAAATATATCAGAGCATAAATAACAACAGAGATTCAAGGCATTATTTAATCATGTTACTTAATGGAAAGAGAGTTTTACCCTTACTAGCATATTAGAATCACATTTAGGCTTGATGAACATCAATAAGAAGTATCTTCCAAAAAGAAAAAAAAAAAAAAAAGAAAGGAGAAAGGAGTAGAAATGAGGCTCTATGCCTCTGTACTCCTCTTCGAAGTAGTGCCAAGCCTTACCTGACACACACAGGAAGCTTATCTAGCATAAAACTAAGATTTTATGTTTAAACAGGCATTATGCCATATGAAAATTAACTATTTTCTTTGCATTTTATTGGAATTTTAGGATCAATGAGCAGGATTGCTGTGTGAACTTAAGCTATGTTAGCTATATTAAAAAAATCCACTGTGCCATAAAGTCAACACATTACAAATCTGACCACTCCTCTAAGCAAATAGCACATATAGCCAGTTAAGTACAAGCAACTTGGTTTCAATTAATAAAAGTGCCAGCATTACCCAACAAATAGAAGGGAGCCAAGTATGCCCAGAGTAAAGGGAAATTAAACTCCCTGTGAAACTTTTCACATCAGCCAGCAGAATGGGGCCAGGCAGCGCTATTCACTGCTGTCATTACTCTTCTAATTCTTCAAATTCCTAAAGGGCTGAGGTGGGAGACTTTTTGGTTGAACATTCTGCCTAGGTTATGAAACTTGGCATGTTTTTATGATGATTATTTCCAAGTGTTTTATCAACTACTCAGAAAACCACAACAGATATTTGGGAGGGAGAATCAAAAAACAACACTAGATTTCACATACAAATTTTTCCTTTCAAAAGGAAATTTCAGCCAGTTCTATGCAAAAGTTTGCAGCTTATGATTCAAACTTGTTTCTCTCAACACTTTGCACACAGGTAAAATAGTCCCTCTACAATTGACAACAGGGGCAAACTTGAGCAATATCAAGCACACGTGCAAAAGAAAAATTCTCACAGTCATACCAAACAGATGTGGTGCCCAAGGCCTAGCATAAAAGATGACAACTTTCTGGACCACACTTCCACTCCCAACTCAAGAACAGGCGGATCATGTTACTGAGAGTCTCCTCCTAGCATCTCAGTTCAAATGCTTTTGAAGATCTTCTTACACACATTACGCCCTTGCTATTTATTTCTCATCCTTACATCCAGAAGAATGATAATTTGAGTCGTCTGGAATCTGCTGTCTGGAATTTAATTGCTGAGCTGCCTACAGCAACATCAACAATAAGATCACTTTAGAAGTACTTGGATACCCAATTATTATAACATTAAAATGGTTATACTAATTTGGCCAATCATAAATATACTACTGATGTTTGTAAGTATTTCTAGTGTTGTAATGAAGTTATTTCCCACCCTAAAGCCAATTATTGTAATAGGCAGAATTTAATTGATTTGGATGCAATGATACTTTCTAAGCACCGCTGTCCCATCGAGTAAGCACGTCATTCACGGTGAATGTAGCAAATATGGCCATTCTGTGTTGAGTGGCAGGTGATTACATTATTGTTTTAAGACACCGAGGTTGAAATAAAGTCTTCTTTGTTGAGTCAGAAATTCATCACTTCTATAAGCAAAAAATGTACTTCTGCACACTGTAGGCAAAATTAGTTTGAAGAACATTTATCAGCAAAAGCAGGAACTGTTCTTATAACCTAAGTCGGCTATGATCAGATCCCTCGGTGAACACTGTGTTCCTGATACTACCACTAAACAGCAGCCGCTCTTTAGCTGTGTCTTTATTCTGTGCCAAACAAGAATCAGTACAGAAGTACCTTGGTAACAGTATGAGCCTTGGCATTTTTCTAAACCCTCCATGGATTCAGCTTATTTCTTCTAGATTTTACCTCTCTATTCTCCTTATCTATTATTTAAGTATGCAGATTGTTTAGGTCGTAGCACAGACTAAGGCACAGTCCAGAGCACAAAGCTGGATAACCTGCGCCATCCAAACAGGCATTAAGAGGAGTGATAATATCCTCCCCTTTCTGTCCAACAAAAATAAGAATTTAATTACTGAACAGCAACGTCAACCCTTTCAACTTAATGTTGAAATGGATGTCATGCTTTGCTTTCTCTGTCTTTACCATTCCCTTTCCTGTTTTTCTTTTTCTCACTTGGTAATTTTCTCTCCTTCCCCCCAGAAAATCAAAACAGCTAGAAATGGAAAGCTATTGAAGATCATATAGGCACCTATACCTGCCAGTACAAATCTTTTATTATTGTAATAAAATAAAAATAAACTGTATGTTAGAGGGGTAGTCTCCTTTCCAAATAATCACAGGCCGTACCGTGCAGCTGTACTATTCATACACCAGTTGGATCCTTATAAATCTAATTATCATCACACAAAAAGAAGGGCAACAAAGCTGGTGAGGGGTCTGAAGCACAGGCCTTATGAGGAGCAGCTGAAGGAGCTGGGATTGTTAAGCCTGGAGAAGAGGAGGCTCAGGGGAGACCTTACTGCTCTCTATAACTACCTGAAGGGAGGTTGTAGTGAGCTGGGAATTGGCCTCTTTTCTCGTGTAACTAGTGACAGGACTAGAGGAAATGGCTTCAAGCTGCACCAGGGGAGATTTAGGCTGGATGTTAGGAAATACTACTTCTCTGAAAGAGTGGTCTGGCACTGGAATGGGCTGCCCAGGGAGGTAGTGGAGTCATCTACCCTGGAGGTGTTCAAGGAACGTTTGGACGTTGTGTTAAGAGACATGATTTAGTGAGAACTATTGGTGATAGGTGGATGGTTGGACTGGATGATCTTGTAGGTCTTTTCCAACTTTGGTGATTCTGTGAAAAAGAAAGTTTATTTTATGTAGGGGTAAACCTTATAACTGACTAAGCAGGTCTGCCACAGGGCAAGACAGCATTTAAAGGGCTTATCTAAATAAAACTAGGGCAATCTGCTAAGCAAGAAGTTTTGTCTCTTCTACTAACGACACTGACATAAGGCCAAAGATAACCTCACAAAATGTTCTTAGTAGAAGAAACTGCCATAACACAAATGTGAAATATATGCTGACACTGCCAACCTTACTTCACAACTATGGCAAAAACACAAGCTGTCTCTACAGAAATTGGGTTTAGCCTCACTGGTGACTAGCGGCTGGCTTCCACATGATGAGTTTAAGACCAGGAATCAGTTAATATAGAAAAGCCAACAGTCTACTCAAAAAGGGAGAAAAAACTGGGAACCAGTGCTAAAAAAAAGCACGTATGTGCTGGGAATAGCAGGAGCAGAATTGCTCCCTATGGCCTCGCAGCCTCAGCACCTGAGCATCAGAGACAGTTCAGTGCTCAGCAAGGCAGAAGAGAAGCCAGGTCTCGGGCTGTTTCAGGAAACCTGAAAGCAGCCCAAGAGGAGATGGAACTGGAAGAGATACCCCACCATGTAGCTCCAGCCAGAGCCTAAGCCTGACTGGCTGCAGGCCATGGCTTTAGGTAGCAGTGTGGTGCTGTTCAGAGCGGCACCCTCAAGGGCTCTGACCCCTCTGATATGATTTGGATTGGGGGCTTTTTTGAGATAAATACACCTCCTAGGATAAGAGCTACTGCTTTGTGCCTTCAGTTTGGTTCACTGTTTTAACACAGCCAAAGGGATTTAAACTTGAACTCGTCTGCTTCAATCCCAAATTGCTTTGGCAGAATCTGAACAAATGGCAAAAGTAAGCACTGCACTATTAAACCATGACTCAAAAGGCATGGGTTTTAGAGTCCACACATCTATTAACCATAACTAGACAAACCAACTGTGCAACAAGTGCATTGCTTGTCTATTATGTAAGAGGTGATTGAAGGCCTTTGCATATGGAATAGGATTATCATAAAAGGACTATTAACAGAAAACAACTGGGCTAATAAGAGCTGTATTTTATGTTATGCTAGGAAAGTGATCTAAGAAGAAATAGATAGACTTTAAAAGCAACTAAATCTAAGACAAGTAATTCAGTATGCTTTGTTGGCCCTTTATTGAATTTTACGAGCTGAAGTTTTACCTTTTCCTCACAAGATAAATAATAGGTGTACGTTAATAGCCCGAAATCTCCCAACTTTCATTGCCTTGAAGTATCAGCCTACTCCTTAACAACATCCCTATTAGTGTTTATAAGATTCTATCTTTTTCTATACAGAAAGAATCAGATCCCCATGTATGAGGTCAGACTTGTTTTCTAAGAGCACATCTGCGCTCCTACTGACCTGTTACTCCTGGAGAACTTTCTGTATGGTACTTTTACAGGCTCTCTTATGGCACCAAAAGTAGGTCTGTGCAGATAAAAAGGCAAACTGGTGGGAAAAAGAACAGTTGTGAAGTACACAAGTAGTTCAAGTGCTACTTGAAGTACCTTCAGTTTTGACTTCAGTTTATTCAGAGATGTTAGACTGCAGCATATATTGAGTCTCATGTCAAAAATTCAACAGATGCTTAAAATGAGTTAAAGAGATGAAAAATACAGCCATTGCTTCCTTGTTAGAAGGTAGGCATTTCTAGACTGCAGTCTTTCAAAAGATTACTTTATCCTGCATGCCTAGTCTTGTCACATTCATAATCCTCTCTTTGTTAGGTATAAGATAACATCTGCTTACATTGCCAAATTCCAACCCAGCATCATGAGGCTGGAGCTCCTCTCCTGCAGTCTTCAAAGACTGACAAATGGCAAGAGCAGATGCAACTCCTACAGGCTTCACTTGATGACTTCCCTCTCCCGTAACTCTCCTTCCGCCATCTCCCCAGGTACTTGTACTAAAAGGCTCCAATATCAACACATCTAAGGTGACAGATTTTTAGATCAAATACCTCTTGTTCTCAGCTTCACTCAGTTATTTCATTTTTGCCTTTGTGTGGTGACATTCTGCTTGCAAGTGTACTGTGCACTTAGATGACACACTGGGATCTACACCACTGCAAGAAAACGGCAAAGGCAAGCTTTTTCCCTATCCAAACAATTGCAGTCTCAGGGATTCTGCCAGTGGCCACGTAGACAAACTTTTGCCATACCTTGGCCCTGACACCAGAACACTATAGCCAAGCCTTTGCAGAAGCCAACAATGCGTAACCAGGCATCAAAAACGCAGCCTTTGTCAAGACACATCAGTGAAGGAATTTAGAAGATTTAAAATAGCATATTTCAGGTGTATTTCACGTTAATTTCACCTTTGTCAAGAGGACCACCACAGCAGTGCAGCCCAACGGCACAGACTGGATCAAACGTCAATGCCAGTAAACACAGTATTGCTTAAGTAAAACGTACTGAAATACGGGCCTCAAGCTAAGCAGAGGAACTTGTTAACATTCTAATTTAAAAGAATGTGAGGAATTAAAACAAGTGAGGTACATCTCTTTGGGTTATATGTTTAAGTATAACAGGACAAAGACATTCAAAAACACTACCAAACAGGTCCTAAGAGAACAGGAAGAAATCAAGGTACTGTAACAGGCAAACTGATCTCCACTGTAAAAACAAGTAAATAAAAAAGACAGTTTTCAGTCAAGTGGTGCATGATGACTTTTAGGGGAGCAGTGTTTGATTTGTGCTTTGGAAATTAATGTTCTGCAATCAAGAGATTTGACCGTATTACAATTTTTCCCCCAAATTGAGCAACTTGAAAAAGTACAGTGTCTACAGTTAAGAGGACTAATGGAGAGAAAATGAGGAGCCAGAGTAAAAGAACAAAGTGCTCAATTCAAGTGCTAAAAGCTTGATAAGACAGATACTGATATTCAAAAAGAATTAACTTGAGATCATAGCAGCTATTTTCTGCCTCATATGTGATTCTAGACCCTTAGTCCATAAACTGGTGTTTGTAACCTTGATTGTACACACAGGCCCTGTTAACATTAGTTCTTTACGTTATAAACTCACATTAACTTCAGCAGGACATTCATCCCTACGGATGTAATATTCTGGCAATAAAGATTTCAATTCAGAGTCCTGGAATTCTGATGACTTCAATAACTTATGTATTAAGTTTAGGAGTTGTATATTTCTTTGCAGGATTGGAACCCAATATTAAAATCTCTTCAGGAAAGAGACAGTTTCTTCCTGTTTTTATACCATTGCCCCAGTTTTTATTGCAGCTTTTATGAGATGCTATAATTCAAAACTCGACTTCCCTCGATTGCTGCATTTTCCTTCTACTTTTTCCTTTGCATTTTACTTCCTGTGGACTACACAATCTACAGCTAATATGAAAGAATGTTTACCAAAATAAGGGAAAAACAAACATCCTTCTCTGCAGCGGCCATCTTTTTCTGCCTGTAAAGCCATTGATCCAATGATATTTTTTAGACATCCATCCCACCAGATTTATTCTTGGGACAAAAAAAAAAAAAAAAGATAACCAGTCAGAAGAGTTATCACCTTGTCTCCTTGTGGAAATGCACTGCTACCAGAGCCACAATTCATACAGCGAGCATCAAGGCCAGCACTGGAATACCTATGAAACTAAAAGGTAGGGACATTTCACCTGGTGATGAAACAAACACAAACAACAAAACACTGACAAATAAACCCACAACAAAATCCTATTATGTTTTTTTGTTGTTGTTGTTGACATGCTTTTCTCTAGTAATAGTGTTTCAAACGTGTTGTGGTTTCAAGTGCGACAGGACAAGGGGGCTCTTTCTCCCTTTTTGGGGAGAAGGAAAGAAAAACAACCTAATTCAGATCAGGAGGGATAGCAAATTTACAAGTGTTAAAAGAATCTAAGATAATAATAAGAAAGAGTTACAATTAATAACTCAAATGAGAGACAGAGAGGAAGGTACAACTATGCTGCTGCTGCCCATTGTGCTGCTGTAATTTGGAAGCCACCTTACCCCTGTCACACAGAATCGTAGATCATGTGGAGGCCCTTGGGAAATGTAGGACATCTTATGTATGTCCCTCTTAGAGAATCAGAACTCACGTGAAACTGCCAGAGAGCTTGAGACTAGGAAACACAGCTCCACAGAGCCCCATGTCTCTACACCCAACAACCTGCCGCATGACATGATGGTATGGAATACCGATATAACCAGGGCAGAAGGAGATTGGAGTCCATGTTGTTCACAGCTGCATAATGAAATAAATCAAAGAAGTAGTCCCTTCTATTGCTGATACTTGCCCATACCTTGTGTGATCCTTTGGTCCTTTTAGAGCAACATGTTTCAGCAATCAGAAGAGTGCTACGTGTTGAACACTTGTTTCAAATGGAAAGAGCTAAACCAAAATCAATAGCAAAAGGTGTTGTACCTTTGATGTAGTTCCCTACATTTGTAAAGCTGCAAGGACTAAGGCTGCTAGACCTAGCTGATGTCAATGGATTAATTAAATTTTCTTTTAGAAATTTTCTCTTTTAGACTTCGTAGAGAGAACGATTAAAGCCTTGTAGATATGGCCACAAATGCTTTAGAGATGCCACATTTTTTGAGTTGCTCAGTTGTCTAGAAAAGTCAGTTACATTTTAGAACTGTTTTTCAAAAGTCACTTTAGAATTCCAGTTTGGGTTGCCAAAAGATGAGTCAAAGGAAAGCTGGCCGAAAATTTTCAAGAGAACTGTTTCTATAGAGAAAAAATTCACACGTGAGGCAGCTGAAACCACATAAATACTTGTGGCAGGTTCAAATTCTTTTAACCGAGATTCAAATTCAAAAAGGTATAATTAAACCTGTGAAATTAAAAAAAAAAAAAAAAGTATCCTGGAATGCAGGTAAATGCAAGTATATGTTTTTCAAAATATATTTAAAAAAATCAAATGCAAAAGTAAGGTGTTTCAGAACTTTTTTCTCTCAGTTTGTGATTTAAGCAGTCACAAAGCCAATCCACTGATTTTAAGTAACTGTTAGGAAGCTGGCTTCGTCCCTGTTGTGTTGTGGGATGAAGGCCTAGAGAAAAAGCTGAATGAGATCCAGAAATGAGACAAAATGACATCGTACAAGTTAGGATGCTAATCACGGTGTCAAACTGAGAAAGACGACTTCCTGGTTTGAGAAAAACAACAGCCCATACCTTCTGTGGAAATTAATATCATTGTATCTGATTAGGAGATACCTAATTGTGGGGACACCCTTAGATGGAGGCTAAGAGCAGTAATGGGCAACACTATCTTACTTTGTATCTCACTGCTATCTAGAACAGAATACTACAAATTTAACTTTTCCTACGAACAGGGGTGGAATCAGCGAAGTCCAGCAAGCAGATTTCACTGGGAATTCAGGGATTGAAATGGAGAAATTTCTACTTCTTTTTTTTCTCTTCAAATTTAGAGAAACTGTCAAAATCCAAAGGAAAACAAGAGAAACCCTCACGTCTATGGCACATTTTTGATGAGCTCAGTGCTGGCTGTGGGAGGCTGGCAGCCAAGCACTCGCCCAGCCTCACTCAGGGCCCCGACAGAAGGACAGACGCAGGTGATAATGCTCCAGAGCTTAAATGAAGAGCGGGAAACTGCTTAGCGATCATGGACAAAACTGACTTGGCTTGGGGAATTTAATTTATTGCCAATTGATATAAATATTTGAGTACTGATTTGCTTATGGAGGGAAAAATAGAAAAGAAGCAAATATTTACAAAGAAGCAAATCAACTTTCTTCCCCTTTCTGATGCGCAGCTCCACTCCAAAATTCTCTCCTTTGCCGTTGCTATTGCTGAAGGTTTCACCTACTTCCTTCTACAAGACAACTCAACAAAGTTTCTTCTACAATGAGAGCAACACAAAGCAGGGGTTGCTGGAGTAAAGGCACAGTGGTCTCAGTAATCCCTTCTTCCTCACGCTCCCTGCTCCTTGTGGCCTCCCCAGCAGCTGCCAGGAATCTGCTGCAGCACCCGGAGCACCTCCTGCCCTCCTCCTTCTCTCACCTCAGGGCTGCTCACACCTCTTCCCTCACTGCTGCCCCACTACGCCCTTTCCAAAACACACTTCCTTGGGCTGACCACATCCTGCTGGGGCCTGGAGCTAGGGCCATCCCCATCTCCACTGACAGAGGACCCACAACCAGCTCTGGGCATGGGAACACAATATACCTGTAAATAATTTTATCCCTAAGGCTCTTCAGCTTCCAAAAGGGTCTAAAATGTACTGAAACTCTAACTACACCACGGCAAACCTAGCACAATCAAAGAGTATGACCCAAATGCTGGCCAGCTTGTTTCTGCCATGGCACACACGCTTTTTCAGAATGGAAGGAATTAGATGATGGGGAAGCAGAAATGCTCTGTTACACATCATTACGAGGTGTTAAAGAAAAAAAAAAATCAAACAGATAAACAAACAAAAAAAAACCCAACCACCACCACATACATACACAAAACAACATAAGCCAAGCAGCGACCTGTGTAGGCTTTCTTGGAGGAAAAAACATAATTCACAGAAGTGGCATAATTGCATATAATAAGTAACCACAGGGAATAACTGCTTTACCATGTTCATCCATTCCAAAAGGAGAAAATGGAAGGTGCTCGGGCTAATCCTTCTTGGACTTGCCCAGACTACCTCCTGTTACAGCAGCCCGGTTCTGCATGGCAGCTGCAAGCCCTGCCAAACCACCTCCTTGACAGCTGGCTTTAATTTGGACCTGTGGAGCCTATGCACACTAATACAAATGAAAAATGCCTTTCCAGCACATGCCTCCCACACTTACTGCGCTACATTCAGCTTTCAGCTGGCTGAAAATATTTTGTCTCCAACATGAAAACCACTCGTGGTTTCTTGGAAAGGAGAACCACAGCGATATGTGAAGTAATGGTTGGTTTAGTTAAAGTTGATTAGGCTCCCCTGTTCATTCTGAAAATTATCCCAGAAATACAGGGAGGCTCTAGCAGATGTGCAACACAACCAGTGAGAAAAGTAAAAGTATACAAAAAACAAATATATGTTTCATATTTTAAAGCAACTGACAATACAGGTTAATATTTTAAACAGCATATAAACATGGCTCTGTTTTTTGACTAATTGGATGTGCAGTAATAGCAAGACTACCTAAGGATCACTGCACACCAGAACAGTGTTTAATAAAATCACATTGTTTGAAGGCAAAGGTTTTGAGAAGAAGTTACTCTGGATACTTATTTGCACTCCAATAATCAGTTTCACTGAGTCAGGGGGGCTACCTAGGAGACTACACAAGAAAGACTGACAGCTTTCTGAGCCGTCTTAAAATCAGTCAGCAGAAGATAGAAATCAGGTAATTAGAATCATAAGAGAAGAGACCTCTCACAAATTACCATCACTTCTTTTACTGTATAACAAACTACAGAGGCATTTTGAGGTATTTAAATATTTAAGTACCTCTCACAGTGGTTGATTACTACAGTAAAACCAAGCAGAATCACTCTGCCCAAAGACTGCCCTCATGTTTTCCAGTGACTTCCAAATGTTAGTTGGAGAAGTTCAGAAACAGAACCGCTACGCAGGAAAATAACCTTTTCAAAGAAGTTAAGCAGTTACATGGTCCTATGATTTATAATACAACAGAAAAAGAAGTTGCTATATCTTGTAATGGTTGGTTATAGCATAACAGCCTGACGCTTTGCCAATAATGATAAGCCCCATCTGATAAAAATAATTTCTTTACACACAGGAAGGATGAAGTCAGAAAAACAGCCAAGGAAAAAAATAATGTTATATGCCCACAGGAAAATGGAGAATAAAAAGTAACTGAGTCCCAGATGGCTGAGAAACAATATTATGATTGTATTGCAGATCATTTGCAACACTAATAAAAATGGTTCATTTGGGCAATAGTTACGTTGAAAGAAAGCTTATTAAATGAGTTCAAATGACCAAAAAACGTTGCTTTTCTATTTTTTGAATACACAGATGTCCATTTGAAACTATATCTGAAAAAACTTCTCATGCAGTTGTTCACAGCTAACACATCATCAAAATCCTAATCAGCAGATCAAGACATCATTGAAACTTTAAACTTGAAGGCAAATGCAACATAAATCAACATGAGTTAGAAAATCAACCTCCCTCCCTTAAGACTTTCTATATTTTTATATATATATATATATATTATTTTTTAAGTCCCTTGAAAGGTTGTTTAATGCAGGCTTCAGTGCATTTATCACTTTGAAGAGGATTTCACTTTTAATTTTCTAACTCTAGTGGTGCTGCTTTTCAAAAGCTGTAGATGTCTTTGCTTAGCCAACTGCTCTGCTGCATATTTCATATAGAAATTCTGACTTTGCTACACCTTCAAACCCTTTAAAGATCCTATGAGAGTCAAGTGCTAATTCACACTGCATGATCTGAAAGAACAACTGCTTCACAGATGGTGAGGTAGGTCCATCCAAACCTGGATTTGTATCATCTGTACTGGCCAATGCATGCTGATTTTCTCGTTTGTGGGAAGAACAAACCAGCAGTCTCTGTGTGTGCCTGCACACCAAGTAACAACTATGCTATGAGCTACTCTATGTGCTGAAACAGCCGCGTCCAAGTGCAACCTCCCCACTACTTGGGAAATTTCCATGTTTTCTTTCTACTCATTTTTCCCCCATGGCAACGACAAGGGCTTCAAGTGCCACCTCCTGCAAGGAATGTCTCTGTAGGTGGAAGAATCACACGGACTGATACAAGCCAGACCTTGCAGTGGTTGTGTTAGCATTTTACTTGACAAGTGGGCTGGACCAGAATCACACAATTAATTACCATGGATCACAGAAGTGATTAATGCTAATTACGCTCAAGTCTGAATTCAGAAAATATAATCTTGAATTAAGAGGATAACAGAAGTTAATCATTGAATCATAATATAATTTAGATTGGAAAAAAAATTAGAAGAGCCCATATGGCCCAATCTCCTGTTTCACCACTGGATCAAGGTGCTCAGATTTCTTCTGTGCATTTACTGCAAATACTAACGCAGTACTAAATCGGGTATGAACAAAATTGGGATTTTAATTAGAATATACAGCTTAGAATGTCTTTCCTATGTATTAACTAGAAGACCTGAATCTAACTCATACTGTGCTTCAGGTGCCTTATTACCCTTTAAGTGATTTATTTTATGTTTTGACATTTTTTAGCTTTGATGTCTCCTGTTTTGAAACAGGATACAAAAAGTGAAAAGGAAAAATTGTGTCTCGAGCTTCCAAAGCTGTGTATATCCATAATAATCTTATTTTGACAGGTTTTATCTATTTAGCTCTTTCAAAAATTAAAGCTTCACTACTACTGCATGTATCATAGAAATCCATTTTTTCTTTTCTAACTAACAGTCAGCTGAGTAAAACTCTCAAGACTTTGTTTCTATTGTGATCTCTTTCAGCGGCGATCTTTCTTTGCAAAATGGCTTTGCAGGCAAAGAAACACAAATTGTCTGCCATGCACACAAGCCTGTTTACCAGAAAATGGAAGAATGTTCTATTGAAGCTGCATAGAAATGATCCTATTATATGGGAACCACTTAGAGCACAGTGTCTTCCTAACAATTAGAGTTTTATGAGTTTCATTCATAGCTTATATAAAAATTCTCCATAGTCTCTATTTGCCCTCTCCTTCTCCCATAGAAAGTTTGAAAAGACATCAGAAAAGATCCTTTATGGCATCTAATTTATTCTCTTGAAATTACCTGCAATTCCTTAGTAAAAGAGACATTTTAAAATGAATTATCTCTCTGCCAACTACAACCTCTCTCATCATGTTCTGGCTCCGCAAGAGCACCAACGTGACAACGTTTCCTAGTTGAGGAAGGGCAGTTCATTTTTTCCTTACGGCAGTTAGATTTTGTTTTTAAATTCATAAGTCAGAACTGTGAACTGTATTTAGAATTCAGGTAGAAGTGGACTGTAGTCCTGTATAAAATACCTTTGAAGACCACAGAAGCGTGGAAACAGGGAGATGGTGGTGATCTTTCTCCCATAAAGCAGCTAATTACATGATCATCTTGAACTCTCTGAAGTCAATTACTGTAATTACCGCAAGCTATTGTGTTGTCATATTTCATTTGGAACAAAATGGTAGCATGAGAGGAAACTGCCAAATATGGTGCTCCTGACTTTGTTCACTTTATAGAAATGTGTTTAAAATGAAAGCTTCTGTCAACCTCAATAAAGTGCTCCTGAACTCAGGAGGCACAGTCAATTGTTACAATACTTTGTTAATGTAAACCACTGTAAAAAGTAATAAGATTAAACAGAGGGAGAAAGCTCAACATCGGCGCTTAAAACACTGCCCAAGCAGTGCAGAAAATATGCGAGAAGCATCAGCTCTTTCCAGAGGGCATTCTGAGGAACTGTTTCATTTTCTTTCTGAATCCCATTGCACTAAGCAGAACAGCTACTCACAGTGTGATCTCGCACGTTCTGTTCTCACATGATTACGACGGATGCCCTATGTCAATTAGGAGATACTTGGCAATCACCTTAGGCACATAATGATATCTCAAAAGGAAAAATGCATCTGGATAAAATCTTTTCCTCCTTCAAGAGGTTTTCAGGAGTTTCCTTGTCTTAAACCATAGCTTGAATAACAAAATCATTATAATACAACGTTAACCTTAACTTCATCCTGATGGAACTATTTATCTGTCACACAAAGATAGGTATATTCTCTGCAGACTGCTCTTTTTTAAGGGCATATACACAAGCTATTTTCTCACTACAGCAAGGATGTCTAAATAAATCTCTTACTGGCAAGTAGAAGGAAATATTTCAGCTCCAGGTGACTACACACAACTATTTCCCAACCTTCAGGAAAACCAGTGAATATCTGAAAGTATTATAACTTCTAAAAGAACAAAATAGGGACAGATTTATAAAACACAGTGGTAACAATCTCTGCATTAGCACTCATTTCCAACTTCATGACACACAAAATCTTCTATTACTTGTTACCACAAAAATGTGCTATACTGTATTGTGATTCTGCATTTTGCTTCCTCAAAATGGGATACAGGTGGTGATACAGGCAGTAATTTCTTCATGCTTTAAGGTGACATAAATATTTAAGCTTCTCTTCTATAACTCCCAATGTCAGGAAAGGCTGAGCAGATTCTCCCAGTACCAATACTGAAACAGATAATGAACTGTGAGCCACAAAAGGTACATTTTATTTTTCCTACAGCTGTGGTCACTAGAAATAGCCTGAATCTATACACATGAGGCCTAGCAAAAATTCTCTGAGAAACTGCTGAAAAGGGCATTCTAAATGCTCCATCAAGCTTTGAGTACCAGCCCTATTCAAGTACCATTCAGTGTCCTACCTTCTGAGGAAAACCAGGGTAACAGTGCTTCTGATTGGCATGCTTTCTGCAGAGACAGTCTTATGCTGTATACCATTCACCTTCAGCAAGTCAGGCTGTCAGTGTGAGTCGATGCAGAGAGAAGAGGGCGTAAACTCTACTTCCACCCCATTTCAATTCTTAGCTTCTTTCCTCGTGAGGGAATGCGCAGCAGGTGTGCCATACAGGAATACAGGGCAGTAGATAACAGTAGGGCATAGGCAACAGGTGGCGTTCTCCACAGCTAATGAAGAACAATAGTTAAGGTAACAAAGTTTCTATTAAATATTAAAACAAAACAAAAAAAAAGAAAAAGAAACCCAGAACTGCTGCAACTTAATGACTACTGTCTGTAATCTAAAATTAAGTTTTATGAAGTGTTACATCCTTGCTCTGATTAGCGGCAAATAGTCAACTCTCCATACATACGAGGCTTCTTTCACCGTAGCACTACTTTCCTTAGTAGACAGCATTACTACATTCACAAAAGAAGTCAAGAATTTACACAATCTGTGCACACATTATTATGTCGCTCCGTGTTGACATGGGCGGTGAAAGGACTACTTTTTTGGTGCTTTTGTCCTTTTTCTCACCAGTTAGTTTTCAGATTAACTCTGACTCAGCATTTGAAGAGAGCTTATGGACAGATGAAGGACAACGCAGCACTTTCCGACAGTTATGGATGATCAAATAAGTTCTCATTCCAAAATGCTAAATGTATTCTATGTTCTCACAATGCCTATTTAATAGTTTTGGGACTGTGTGCGTGTTTCCCTTAGAGGAGAAAAGCAGAATGCACTTCACCATTTTTTTCTCCTCCTGGATCTAATTATTCTCTAATTTAAATGCAAAGGCCAGTCCAGGTTGTTCCTGAGACACTGTGGGACTCTATTAGGATCTTTTACATTAAGACTTTTTATGATAACGATTATATGATAAAGAGCATCTGGAGTCTAACACAGTATTAACACTGTTTCTTAAAGGTGCAAACCAAATTTCCCCCCGGTTTAACATTCAGCTTCCTTGTGCTTACACAGTCTAACTTAGGGGAAGAGGACATTTTCTTCCAAGTACTCTATATCAGTCATCACAAACACGGAATATCAGAACAGCCTGGTGCAGGGAGAGTAAGACTAGCTTTGACATTGACAAGAAATGAAGTTCTGCATCTCCAGGCTCTATTTAGCAAGTCCATAAGGTTGTGTTATCTTCTACACAAAAGTCATCTGTATTTTGTTTCTGCCATTTGAAACAAAGCAACTTCTGTGGTTTGAAAACAACCCCAAACAAACAGAATACACTCTGCCACACATGCTGTAATACCATACTACAGAGGATTTATTATCTCCATTCATAAAGCCTCCGTGCTCAAAAGTGAGAAGTTGTCTAGATTTGTACAAATTTGTGAAATGAACAAGTCATGCCATGCTTTGTGCATCTCTTAAAGCTGTTCTCATATTTGAATGACAGAAACTAAACACATCCACTAATTCAGAAATTGCATTATCAGGTAGAGCAAACAGACTACAGGCTTCTATTTTTACAAAGCAGTTTCCCTAGAATTTAAGGCTTCAGAGATTACAGTTTGGACTTTGTTACCAAGTGAAAGCCTGGGCTTTTGCTCTTCTTCACTACATAACAACTCAATCGAAACAGAGATTAGGAATTATCTGGCTTAATTTTAACAAAGTTTTTCTACTTAAAAAATGTATATGAGAAGTAATATGTGCTAATATATGTGTGGTCTCTTTCACAAATAGGTTGCAGAAAAAAAGGTACGATGTTAAAATTAGGCAATGAGAGGTAACCCAGCAATTTTGATCTCATGTTTGAAGTCCAAAAGGTTCATTGACTTAACTAAAATTTGCTACTTCTCAAAATTCTCATATACTGCATGTTATAGCACAGGTATCTATGTATCTACCCAATTAACAGAGACTAACACTCGTAAGATCAGATTTTGAAAGATCCAACTTCAAAAAGGTCTTGAAACACAGTTTTTACTCCAGATAGTTGAAAAGGACTAACTCCATTTCTTATTCTTTTTTCACGCATAGTAAGAACTTTTTGTTACTCTTTTTGATAAAATATTAAACGCATACATGAAGGAAAGGATCAGGGATATGAAAATGCTTTAAGATTATTTTTTTTTAATGGTTAGATTATACAACTTTAATCATCGCAATATACCACCACACTTCAGCAACTGCACTGTGTCTGTAAGGAAAGAGCAGGCTAAAACAACAACAAAGCCATCTTCCATTTCTACATGAGATAAGCAGTTTGTTCCAGCATTCCATTTGGGATCCTGTTGCTTTATCAATGAGTTGATAATCTTCACTCCAATACAGTGTCTGTTATCTCACCATAAACTCTACCACAAACAGAAAGTTGCCATTAATTACTGACTGAGTACAGTATCCATATAGTAATGGAAAGTATTTTTCTGCTTTACCCTAACTGAGAAGAGCTCAGCAGCCTACAGGCTACATTATGAAAATAAAGACACTTTCCAATCTGAGATACAGTTTCAATCCATAATTAATGTACGAATAAATGCCTCATTATTTTTGCACAGACTTTCAGAAGAGACATTTTAACTACAAATTTTTAACCAAATAAGACCTATTAGTTAATGAATTGAAGCACAATATCAAGAAATTTCTGTCCTCAATGTGCTTGAACTGGAAAAGCTTATCAAAGGCTTTCCTAACAAGGAAACCAATGAGTTGAAAACTTATAACCATGAAAAACATAAAATGTTAATTACCCTATGGTGCATTTTCTACTTCTCTAAGCGTCAGCCTAGCTAATTCACAATCTCAGATTCATGTTCCATGTTTTCACCTGCTTTGAGAATAAAACCAACCATATCCATTCCGAATATTTCTTCAATGCAACTTTGCGAGACATCTCACACACTTATTGAGGATTTACACTTAAGTAAGGATGAGCAAGGCAAATGGTCTGTCAGGAGTGATTACGAAGGAAAGAAGAGAGAGCACATGAGACCATGAGCTATAAAAGATTACTAAAATTTGTAAAATTTAGTACTAAAGACTTGATATAATTACACTAAAATCATGAGAATAATTTTTACCACTTTCTTATCCTAAACTATTTAATCAGTTTAGAGTATTTCCATACTAAGGTAGCGATAAGAAAAAAAAAATTGGCCTGACAGTATTTGATCATCATTCCAATGCATTACCCTGATCATTCTCTGGAGAAATTAATATAGCCTAAAGACAAACAGGAGCACTCTAATTTAATTATAAGTATTTTTTACTTTCCAAAGGCCAAGCAGGCAGTTAAATGTGAGTATGTAAAACCAATATCCAAAGCTTCACTGCTACAAAAAAAAAAAAAAAAAAAAAAAAAAAAAAAAAAAAAAAAAGATGGAATGGTCTTCTGGATAAAGAAGGAAAAAACAAGTCTTTTTTCTATCGTTCCACTCCAATACTTCATGCCACCAAATTTCAAAATGAAGAGACTTTCAGGAACTAGTTTTAACATATAATTAAATTGAAGTCTCAGGGTTATAGGCAGACCAAAGACCAGCATTATTAGTTTTATTTTCAGTTAAATCACTTGCTTGATAGGATTTCATGACACTCTGGAAACTTGTTTTCTCAGGGTTGTTTTTTTTTTGTTTGTTTGTTTTACCTTAACTGTGCCTAGTTTGTTCATCAGGATATATACATCAACCAGTGCAATATGTTTTTAAAAGGAAAACACTAAAAAAAAAAAAAAAAGTAACTGTTCTACGATTCACACCATACTATTAGGAAGGTGATCAGACTTTAGGAAAGTAAACCAGCCCATCGTTCTCAATATGCCCAGTATAATTCAACATGGGATCAGGGAATTACTAATTCATTGCCACCTATAATTACAGGCTCCCTCCTTCCTGTATTGTTCAGTAAGTGGTTGAAGCTGCTTGAGAGCATTCCTGTTCCTGGGTAATGTTAGGAGGTCATTCTGGTCTAATGAAACATCCGAAATAGGCAAAACTAATCCAGTTAATATAAGCAAGTATTTTTTATTTGCCTTTTGTACTAATTTTAGTTTTCATATGTACAGGACTGTGCTGTGCCATGAATCAGAAGCCAAAATTATTTGGGTGGAGAAAAAACAAACACTTAAATATATCAGGTATGTCATTTAGGATTCAACTTCATAGTGCAAAGCATCTGAAACCCCTAAGGTTATATGATGACATTCTCAGGAAGAAAGACTCGGATGATTTTTAATATTGGAATATTTTCAACATGAAACGCTCCTTATTTTGAACTGTGTCTTCTTCAACAGTTTGCCCACTGCTGCAATACAATAAACTGCAAGGTCTTCTGATTTGAGAGTCAGCTGTCAAAGCCTCTGAACAACACTAAGAAGCTAGTTTTGTGTCCTCGCATTAGTGCTGCCTGTTGAGGGAAGAACCACACATTCTAGAGAACGACTTCTCAAAGCAACGAGAAACCAAATGAATTGTGGTATGTCACACATCACTGAAAAGTACAGACATAAAGCCTCTAGCAAAGGACTCTCAGAATCCTGTATATACTTCAGAAAATCAAGGAAAATCTGCATTACAGTATGATGCATGATTGACTGACTGGGGACTTCGAGTCAAAACAGTGACACTACCTGCCAATCAAGGTAAGAGGCATTTAAAAGAGAAAGCTTCTTCCAATTATATGCCAGGTCCATTAAGAGTGGGACTTGTGACATGCTTCATCTTTGCAGTGCCCCACACTCTCTAAGTTTTGTCGCTTCTGACAGTTTTGCAGCCGTACATGCAGACTTCTAGGTCACAAAGATGACCCAGTAAAGATGTAAGCTTCATGCTCATCTTAGTTTATGGTTAAGACGTAATTATACTACGTGGAAGTTAGAACCAAAAGTATTTATTCAATAAAAAATTATTTCCTTCCAAGTCATCAAGTGATCCTGCAGAAGCAGACTGCTGAAGTACGAGACAAAACATCTCTTATTTTCGTGACTTCACAGCTCACAGCAACTGCAACAGCAAACTCTGGGATAAGAGTCCTAGCAGTTAGGAACAGAAAGGATCATTACATCACCTAGTCTGACTTTTCACAGGTCAGGACAAATACTTTTTCCCATTTTCTCATGCATTGGAATTATTAACTTTTATTTGATTAAAGTATGCCTAGAAGATAATAAAGAGAAAAAAAAGAGTAGCTGGATTAAATACTGGTAGTATCTGATTAGTTAATAAGACCTGTTAACGTTAATTTATTTGTATTCAGACTCTAATTTTCACGTTGACTCTGATCTCCACAGTTCTGTCCTACTGTAACCGCAAAGTCACATATTCAGCCGAATTAATGGGAAGAACAACCTATATGCCTATGAAACTTGGCAGTGACTTGCTAGAGTAGGATAGCTAAACTACTAAACTATCCAATGATTTCATGTGCCTTGATAATTTTCAAGTGCATCCCAACTCCTCAGCAGACAGGTGAATAAGCTAAGTGCATTTTTCATGGACTGATCACTACATAACTGCTTCTCCCTCCCGTAAGTGATTGTGACACCCTGACAGTGATATTGCATGTCTCCTGTCTTCCAACCATGCATCTTTTTGAAAAACAGAAGGTGCTGAATGAGGAGATAGCAAGTCATACATGTGTGAAGAACACTTCAGGAGTCAACTGAGGTAAAGAAGGAAAAATGAGAAGAGTTTGGATTTGATTGCAGAACCAAATACAAAAGAAAATGTACTGGGAAGAATCATAGAATGGTTTGAATTGGAAGGGGTCTCAAGGATCATCACGTTCCAACCCTAGTTTAACCTATCTGCATAGCCCAAATAAACAAAATAGAGCTTCTATTTATAAAGAAGTTCATCAGCTTGATAAAGACCAAAGCAGAATTTATGCTAGGGTACGTATCTACAGCTGGTGAAAGCCACTACACTACTCAGACCCATTCTTACTGCCCCCATAATACTAGCTGAACTACTCTACCTTTTAATGATGCTACAGGAAACCACGTCATTGTTCTGACTGTTCTTCAATTAGATGATAAAGTACAAGTTTATTTTAAAGTAATGAAAGAAAATTGTTCTTTGTATGTTGCTTACTCAAGTTAAAAATTAACATAAACCAGTTTAAAGTACTCCTTTGTTTTTGTTTTGGAATAGATTTTTATGGTTAAGACTTGTACTTCTGATTAGCACCCAAAAGTAGCTATCATGCAGTTTGTGCACTACTACCTTGGGGCATCATTTTTTCAGAACAGTCAAAGTCCAACACATAAGAGGCTTTTGCATATTTTTAGTCTTATGCTATCAAAGCATCAGGGTGTATAATTTAGTACCTTTTCACTGGAAAATGGTAGCAAAAACACTTAAATATTTCTAAAGAAAATCCCTGCACATAATAAAGTCTTCTCTTCAAGACTTTAGACATAGCAGATGAAGAAATGTATGACATAAGAGCTAAGTATCAGACATCCCAAGTACTTTTACTTAAGCCTCTCTGAAAAATAATAATAATAATAAAGCTAACAAACAACAAAACTCCACAATCTAACTTCCTTCAGTGAAACTAACAGGAGGCTCAATGGCACCACACCTTTTCTTCACGGAAAGCGTTGCTGACTAATTATCCCACAGTTGCACAACTGCTTTGCAGTGATCTCTAACTGAAAAACTAGAGTGACACTGAGGACTAATATAAAGAACGTGTGATCGAAGACCTCGTATTAGAGCTATAGAGCTTTCCTACAGAAACCTGAAACCCAAGAAACTCAAACTTCATTCCAGTGACTGAAAAAAGAAGTGTAACAGAAAAACTTGCCCTGTGCAAGCTAGATGGACGGTACTAAAGCACTGTGGAGTCGAAAATTAAAGACGACAGCAGAGGACTTTTCCGGAAGGCCAGTGAAGAGCAAAATCTGTGAAAAAGATATGGAGGAACTCCTATCAGGAAGGAAAAAATAGTTCTTTGGTAAAGGAAATAGAAGAAGAATCAACAAAAATGCTTGAACCAATTTCTCAGGGTTAACAGACTGTATCTGTGAAACAAAGATTTATGCGAACCTTAGACAATCTGCATTATAAAAATCAAAGAGAAGTGGGGCTGGATGGGATGTACTGATATGCTCCAAACATTTGCTTTTTCCTGACATCTCTTTTGCCTTAAGGACCTCTACTGATGGAAAGTCCCTGACTGGTAACCTATTCCAGTGCCTCATTATCCTTAACATTAGGGGGCTTTCCTTAACAGCTGGGCTGAAACTTTCTTGCAAAAATTTACTTCTAGTCATTCAAGTAGAAAACAGACTATTCCTTTCTTCTTCTTCCTCACAGCTTGTTGTGTATTTGAACAAATGTCCTTACAATCTCTTCAGTCTTAACAGTTAGAAATAATTTAAAAACAGTTGTTTTGTTAATAAATGCAATTTAGCATTCTGCTGCACTATATACAGCCTAATGAATAAATAAACAACAGAAGCATCTGCCCAGCAACGCGTACCCTGTGACTGTGCAGTGATATGCTGTCCTCATCCCCTTTGGGCTGCGATGTTTTATTGTGGCACTAGACGTGTAACACATTATTGCTAATACACTAAAAGCAGCAGGTGCCAATGCACCTGGAGATGTCTGCGATAGCATTCTGTGCTCTATTAGCTGCCTTCACACCTTGACACCACTGTACGTCTGTCTCATCCCACTGCCTGAACATGGAGGACAAAACTGAAAGGTCTGTTCTGTTCACTCAGTGTAAGGGTAAAAGACAAAATGCATTCCTGCTTCCCCTTCTCTGCTCACTGCCTGCACCCACAGGGCTGTAAGCTCTCCTCCCGCAGGAGCACAAGGATCAGAGCCAGAGCAAATGGGGAGAGCAGGAGCTGTGACGTCTGGAAGGTGGTTGGACTGAGGGGACATCAAAAGCTTGAAAGATTTGAATGCTTTATTCACTGTTACTTACCATCACCTTATGTTGCTTCTGTTTTAGCAGCAAGAACTTTCGAAACCACCCCTTGGTTAGAATAGTACCAGGGCTTATGGAATTACTGAAAATTTCTCTGAACGAGTGCCAGTACTACTGGGTTATTCATGCTTCTGAGTCAACAGGCATTCACAAAAACTTATTGTCATCAAAAAGAGAGCTTGCTTTTATCTTTTTGTACTGGGCATCTAAAAAATTCACTAAATCGGCATTTGCTTTCCAGTTCTCACACTTGCGTTTGTTTCCATTTCTTACTCTTATCTGCTCTTTTGCTTAAGATTTTATTTCATCTTCTATCAAGATGGACTTTAAAACATGGTCTGAGCTAAAATTTAATATGCACAATAAAATTTAGTATGTAGCTGAACAAAAAGTCGCTGCACCAAAATGGTCCGGTCCAGCAGTTTTCTAAATGATGTAGGAGAAAAATAATGGGGCAGAGTAGCAGAAGCCTGACCCTATTCCCATAAGACTGTAAGATTTATCACCTACATAAGCAGAATGCTACAGAAAAGAGATCTATTGACCACAGCAATAACTCACAGCCCAGTAAAGCTAGCTGAGATGCTAGTCTGGTATTTGCTGATAGTACCTTTATTATGTGGTACTCAGAATCTTATTAAATAGCCTTGCTCAACAAGCTACTGTTTTTAATATTACACACCACCTACTCTTTTTCAGACCGGCCACTTATTTACAGTGCTGTTATTTGTGGGGGAAGGGAGCTGCAGGGAAGGATTTATAGGAGTTGGGATTTACAGTTTGAATCACAAACCGCATTGCCTCAGTTCTTGTGGAAGTGGGGAGAGGGGGAGCTACGGGTACGCGCTGTCCTGGTTACAGAAACATCCTAACAGAAATATGTTTGCATAACACTTCCTATTTGAATAGAATATTTACTAATGGAAATGAAAAATGATTAAATGAAACAAAACTGCTTATTATCTGAAATGCATGGACTGATTTCTTTTCTGTTTTAGGTACATGCAGGGAAAAGATTAGTGGTTTGTTTTGTGGAGCATTTCTTCAAGGGCTTGAATAGCGAACATACAAGGTCCTTGGGAAGGCCGCAGGTTTGGAAGAAGGACGCAGTGGGCCACATCCTTTTCCAATGAGCTTGTGCTGAGGCCTCGGGTGCAGCCCTTCCCCTGGGTGCCTCTGAGCACTGAGGAGAGCCATGAGAGGCATCAGTCCGGGCCTGCTTCCTTGGCAGCTGCACTGAACTCCAACTGTCAGCCCTTGGGCTGCCTGAGGTGCTGGCCCCTACCCCAACCCACAAACTCAACCGCCTGCCTTCAGTTCAGATCTATCTCTAGACAAAAATATTTTCTTCCAGTGACCTTTAACTATGATACGGCTATTCTAGCCCACCAAGACAGCCCAGCATGTTCACAACAAGTGGACTGAAGGAAGAGCCTTACTGCTTTTCCCTTCCTCAATTTTAGCACCTCCACGTTAAAACGTTAAAAACGTTTCCCTATTCTTTCAGGATTTAAAAGGAAAAACTATGGTTTTTGGAAGTCTTAAGTAATTTGTAGTAAAACACTGATTTACAATTATTTTATTTACAATATTCGTCTAGATGATTAGCATTAGAGAACAGACAATCCTAACCAAAAGACCAGAAGTCTTATATAAAAGGATTCTTGGAGCCAGCTGCATGAAAACACGCTATGAACAGTCCATATCACAGATGAAGTACAAATCAAGTTAATGTCAGTAGTTCCATTCAGTCCAAGAATCACAGTTCAATTGTTTGCTTCTGAACCCACAGAAAACCCCACTGGATAATACCATTTTTTTACCCCATAAAATCCCCTTTATCAGTCTGACTGCATTTTTTTTTTTTTTTTTTTTTAAATGAGAAAGAATTCCTAAGGGATACCTCCAGTCACCACATAGCAACAAGTCCTTCTCCATGTCCCACTGAGGAGAACAGGAGTTTTTCTTCGGTGCTGCCTTTGGCATAGAGACTGTGTTATGTCACTGTAGGGAAGGACTTACAGCTGTACGTGATCCAGAGAACATGGGCACTAGTACTTAGAAAGGCAATTAGAATGGTTTCTATGGACCTTTCTTAATATTGCTTAGTCAAACTACAGTGACGCAGTCTGGTATTTTTTTTTATTTTTATTTTTTAAACAACTAGCAATCCTGCATGCTGCCTTAACATTCGGCAAAACTTTTGCCTGAAAATGTAACTCAGCGTAGCAAAATTTGTCCATGGAAACCCTTTTCAGGGCACACTGAAGGCTGAATACAGATTTATGAATACACAAATAACCTTCAACATCTTCCCTCCACAGTTGCTCCTATAAGCCCAGCACGTTCTACTAGCAGTCATTTAAACATAAAGGGGAAAAGGGGCACAGAGAACTGAAATTATTTTGTTTCTCCATGTGAAGCTTTACTTTCAGTGCTAAAACAAAGAGAAGCACAAAAACAGTATGAAGCATGACACACTTCTCCCTGACTATCAAGGCAGACTACTTTCTAAATTAATTAAGAACAAAAACACGTTCATCTCTACTGCAGCCCCGTTCCACGCATCTGAAATACCTCTCAAATGTTGTCCACAGCTACCTTTACAGATAACAATAATCCTCACTAGGAATCAAAACCTAGTTTCTATTCTCTAAACCTATACAGATTTACTTGACAACGAAGCCCAACCTTGGGAAGAGAACAGTGCTTAGCAAAGGGTGACGTGCGGCTGGGTCATGGCTGAGCTCTGCATCGGCCTGCATTGTCTGAGACCAACATTGCTTTCATCACTGAAGTTTGTATTTCTGACACACAAAAAAATCCAGCAACCAAATCTTAGTTTGTGAAAATATAATTGCCTCAGGTGAAATCAAGTTACATAATTAGAACAACAAAGAAAAATTCTACCACACACGGTACATCTGTTGCCACGTGCATAAATTCTCTATGACTTGCCAAAGTAATTTATCCACCCAGAACACACATCCAAGCTGGCCAATATCTAGTACTGAGCAGAAAGCAAATTTAAAGAAAGGCACATCATTTATCATTACAGACAGCTCAGCAATATTGTGAACAGGCAGCACAATTGCAATGCAGGGGGAAGAGGGAGTGGGAGAAGGAAGATTGGAAATGCTTGCCGAGCTCAGAGCCTGCTCTCACAGCAGCCTGACATCAGGATCTCAAGGGCTACTTCCTCTGAGAGAAGAGAGGAGTACAGAAAGCCACGTCTTAACCATTCAGCCCTGTCCTAACACATATTGTGATTTAATGAATTGCTATTTCGTGATGGAAAAACTTGCTGTCAGAAAATTTTTAACCACTGTTGTATAACTCGCAATAGAATTTAATGTGAAGAATGAACCATCTCACTGCTCTAGAGTGGCCTTATATTGAGGCTGAAACCTTCCAGAATTAACTTCACAAAAAGCCCATTTTCATATGCTACATGTAAAATTCTCCTCCTTCCCCTCCACACTTAGAGTTCTTGGCAAGGGTTTCAGTGTTGTTAGTTATTCAGTACAAAAGACCGTCTGCTGAATTTTTTAACAGACTGTTCTGCTCTCTAGGCTATAAGGTGCTAGGGCAAAGCAAGAGTACATTATTAGTGGTAAATTTTGCTCTTTGACACCCCCCGTTTTTATCCGCAGATCAAGTTTAGATAAGAAAACATACTGACATGCAAGTACCTCATCCTAGAGACTTTCATTTTTAATTACAATTAAGGAGGATTTTAGCTTCTAGCATCCCAGAAGCAGCCCTAAATCCATGAGCAGGCTCTTGGTGGTAAACAGCATCTTGGTGAGGTTTCAGGCTCTCCAGAGCTTATACACAACATAATGTTCTGTTGTTCTTGATGATGCATCAGTGATGCTGCCCAGTGAGATATTTGCAGGCAAGGAGAACGTTACACAGCTCCAGGTAGAAGAGATGATAGCAGCTGCAGGGAGTAAATTTTACTGGAGGCAGATTTTAAACAAGTAATTTGGGAGATGTCTGTATTTTCAGCAGCTAGTTCAACTGAACTGCCTCCAGCACAGTCTTGGATGAAAGCGCAATTGCAAGCTGCTGAATGTAAGCCCCAATTAGTCTGTTTCTACTGCACATTACAAATCTTACTCAAGTTAGTAAGTGAGCCTAGGCCCTCTGCATCCCTCTCATTTTGGAGATGCTGTGGCTCCCCTTACTTAAGTAGTCAACCTTGTTTCTAAAGTGAGACATCTTCATCTTTCCAGGCTGAGGAAAAGAGAAGAAAAAACTGCAATCATTTCAGCTGTGCTCACAGCCAACGACACAGCAAAGAGTTTCCACTCTACTCCTGCGCATGTTCAAGTGTATTCTTAATTTCTGGGAGGTCCCTGATTTTCACGCTTTGTTTTCTGAGTCTGTCATTTCCTTGCCAAAGAGCTAAGTGCAAGTAAGTCAGTCAGCTGTGCAGAAAACTAGGTTATTAAAGTACATGTCTCCTTTTCACTCATCCTGGGAAATGTAAAAACCTATACAGTAAATAGTTTAGCTGTCATTAGAGCTTAGAAGTTTTTCGGACCGCTCTCTGAAATACAGAACAAGTGAAGGAACAAAGAACTGCAGTGAAGAAAAAAATAATCAGAATCCATGGATATTCCAGCAAAGGAAGAATGAAGAACAGAGTGCCAACCAAACATTTCAATAATGGGTGAACAAAACAGCAAAGACTAAGAACAAGCCTTATCATTCATGAAACAAGAATGATATCTATCATCACTGAAGGATGAATGTAAATTGACATTCACACCCCACTTCAGTTCCCTCTGACACACCAGAAGTTCCAAATACGCCAAGGGGACATCAACAAAGCAATCACTGGAGGTGACCCTGCTTTCCACCAGGAGTTACATCCAGCAGGGGAATAACTTGCTGTCAGCTGTGAATCCTTCTGATAACACACATGTTGATAATGAGTATTATCCATCTAAGTGAGCCATACGGATTGGACTTAAGATGAGGAAAAAGAATTAATAACGAATTGCAAAATACTTGGTGTATTCATTTAGCAACTCATTTACGAGCTAATTGTGATTTTCCTAGGAGGTGCACACTGTTCATAAATATTTGCTATCTAAATGAGATGACATAAGTTCAAACTGTAAGTTGTTTGTGAATTGTTACCTCTGAAAACAGACTGCTATTTTCCTCTCCAGTACACAGTATGTGACACGTGTCATATGGTGACTGATCAGTGATGAGAAAATGAAGTAATTTGATAGCAGGAAGACCAATCAGTGAAAATTAATAAAGGAAAACAAAAGAAGAAACATGATTTTTGTGAACAATGATCACTTGCTATTAAATTTGGAGGACATGCTGAACAGTATTTAACTCACTAATCGTAATGTTTAAACTGGACGAAATACTAAGCAGCATATTTTTTAACTCATGTTTTCAAACAGACTTAAAAAAATGGCTCTTTTTCTCTGACTTTGGAAGTACAGAAGATGAAATTATAGTCTTCTCCTCATTTTTCTGAGTAGCTAGTAAATATTACATCTGTTCAGCAATAGTGATCACTGAAACATAAGACTCATTTCTACCTCTATAAAACTGGAATCGCAGCTACTCATTTTCCATCATCCTGCATCAAGTGAAACAGAACACTCCTACATACCACTGATGAAGCAGCCAAATTAACAAGTTTCCTGTCCGTAGCAGGGGAAATTCCACTCTTATAACCAGAAAGATACATTTCTACTGAAAATGTTTTACCCTTACTGAGCAAGAAAAGCATTCTACGGGTATTCAATTGAGCAGCAAGAACTGAGTCAGATAATCTAATTTAAAAAAAGAAGCAAAAACAAGCAAAATCAAAAAAAGATAGTCCTTTTTTATTGCACCTTGATTTCTCTTTCAATGGAAAGTTCACAAACCTCGTTAATCTAGATTGTTCGTGGTTTGAACAGAAGTCAGAAAAAAATGAAACTCAGAACGCTACCATTGGCAGAGAACAAAAACTGTCCCTATCTCACAGAATGGCCATGGTTGGAAGGCACCTTAAGGATCACGAATCTCCAACCCCCCGGCCACATGCAGGGCCACCAACCTCCCTAATACTAGACCAGGCTGCTCAAAGGGTCTGAAGTTAAACACGGTGAAGGTAAAAATAGTATACGAAAGAAAACAGAACCAAAGAATCACAGAATGGTTAGGGTTGGAGCAGGCCTTAAAGCTCACCCATTGGGCTGGTTGCCACCCACCAGCTCAGGCTGCCCAGCGCCCCATCCAAGCTGGCCTTGGGCACCACCAGAGATGGGGCACCCATAGCTCTCAGGGCAGCCTGTGCCAGCACCTCATCACCTCTCAGAGTGCAGAATTTCCTCCTTACACATAGTATAAATACAATCTAAACGTATAATGTAAATACCCTTTTTCAGTTTAAAATCATTGCTCCTTGTTTTGTAAGCACGCTCTATGATAACAAGTCCTCCCAGCTTTCCTGTAGCCCCCCTTTAGGTACTGGAAGGCCACAGTGAAGTCTCCCCAAAGCTTTCTCTTCTCCAGTCTGAAAACCACAATTCTCCCAGTCTTTCTTTATACGAATGGAGAAAGTCTATTTTGTTTTTCTGTGGCTTTCGTATGCACTCAGAGATCAGCCTGGGTTTGCCTGAAATAGGACATAAGTTTTCACACCGCTGTCAGTTTGTTAAAGAACACATTGAAAGGTTCAAAATGAAATAACGCCTGAAACCAGACAGTTTGACACTGTATCTGGACTGTGTTTTAAATAGTTTGCATAGTTCTACTTCAATTCTTTCAGCCATATTTGCTGTGTGACAAGTCAGTAAATGACATGTTTCTAAAACATGAAGCATTGGCCATTTTCTGTTTCTAGTCTTGTTACATCCTTGAAATCTGCACAGGTTGTGTTTGAAATTCTTATCATTGACTGGTCTGCAGCTACCCAATGTGTAATGTTTATTCATGTCATACTAACATATGATAATGCTTATAGGAGTAAGTTGAAAAACAGTCAGAGAACCATAATTTTAGTGAAACTGGCAAGGAGAGGGCACATAGCAATCACATTCACTGTGTTTTAATTTCCCCTTCCTGCTCTTCTCCTGACAGGCCTAAGTGATCCAGCTGTGCTACTTTAAACACACACCCACATATCCTCAGGGACAAAGATGGTTTCACAGAGCAGGCAAACGTGTGGCCACATGGAACAGCCCTTCAAAAGGCTGCATATGCACAGTGTAATCACATCCACTGTGAGAAGGGATGGGTTGAAACAGTTCAGCGGTAAAGGTCCTGTCCTGAGCCCGATTTACTGCTGCAAGAATCACACGTGGGACTGCAGGTTAAACCCACATTAGTGCTTGTTACGGGCAGGTCTCTCCCAGAAATACCTTCTGCAGAATGCCATCCCCACCATCCGTCATTAAACTTAACTGAATTATTACGTGCAAATCACAGCAGGGCTCACCCTTTCGTTCCTTGTCAGTAGTACAGCTTACATTACGCTATCCAAGAGCCACAAGGAGCAAGCATCCTTCCCAAGCTATTAAAAGAGAAGTAGTGCCAATCAGCCTAGGACAGGGCAGAGGCTGAGCCCTATCTCAAGAAATTCTCAGATGCTGACATTCTTATAGCAAAATTAATTACTACCCTATATAGCTCGATTGACAGGAACCCTAGGCCCTTTCAAAGTGACACCTCAAAATACAATGGTACTTGGATGCAGAAGGCACACTGACACTGGCTTCATTCCGTAAGTATTATCAAACGTAAACTGCAAAAAGTCTCTTCTAGGAGATACAGTCACATTTTAATTTTCATTAAAGAACAGGTTATTGAATTACACTAAAAAATACTTATACTGGTGCAACAAGCCATCAAACTATCCAAATGTAAAATGCACAGCTCTATTCTAAAGAATATTTGTAATGAAGAAAGAGTGAAGTTGAATTATTTCCACAATCTACAGACGTCGCAGGGAGTCTAAAGCACGCGTTCGGTTTAGTCATCTTACGAAATGCAAAGCCATACATCAGCTTACCTGGGAAGTTAATTTTTATTTATTGTTTTTAACTCCAGCATATTTGAGCACATTCTTTTCACTGGATAAACCTAACTGCAGATGCAGATATTTCTTTGTTCCGTGCAAGATAAAAAGAAATCTAACAAGTTATTCTGGGGGAGACTCAGACCGCTGACAAGATCAGCTCCTGCAAAATAACGAAGTCTACATGCTAGGAAATGAAGGAAGGACAGTCGTTTTAACACATTTTCAGAACATATTCCTTCTATAATTTAGGATTGCTGCAGTTATCTGATCCAAACTTTTGGCAGATTTTTAGCAGACCAGATGTCCTTAATAAAATGTTATTCAATGTATCTGTGAACAGTTTCTAATATGCAAATAACTCAGTTTCTGCAAGCATCTGATAGACAAGTGCCAAAACGAGTGGTGTTCATTTTAATATAGTGCAAGCAGTTATAAAGATTCTTTGTTCTGTGATAAAAGCACTATTTAAAATATTTCTTTATTCATTTTATAACTGCATAAAGAACATGTTGGATTCTAGTAAATAGTCTGAAAACATAATAAAGTTACAATAAACTTGGGAATAAAAATCAAGAATGCCTTCAGCTTTGCAAAAAAATGGAAGAAAAAAGCAAATTATCCAAAGATGCTTAGCAACTGCTTTCCACATATACTGTATGAAATGAATCCACATGGCTGCTGCACTTCCATGCACAGTTGCAACTTACACTGCTTGGTTTTAATGCTACTTTCTATCATCCCCTGACACCAACAGGTACAATAATATAGGCCAATAGACAGATGCAGACAGCTGGTTTAATGACAAACTTGTCTTAAGATAAAAGAAAACATCTTGATGTATTGCATCCCCTGGACAGAGTACTCCTCAATATTAGCAAAACTAGTTAAATTAGAAATAACTCCCTCTCAGCCTCCAAAACCCCAACAAGCACCCTGTCCTCCCCAAAGCACAAAGATGGCTTTGATATTTGAGTAGAGAACAAGGATTTACAGCTCCATCACTCTTCTAGAAATAGATATTTATGCTTTTTGCTCTGAAAAAAACCATCAGACTGATGCTAATGTTTGCCAGTGGCTTGTGCATGAATAATATTCATGCAGTAATATATCCTTACCGAGAGAAACAGTCTCAGCTCCCAAAACACAGCTTAATAGACCAAATATGCTTCATGTTAGATATTGTTTCATTTTCCTAAATAATCAAAAAATTTCACCCAGCTGATAGGTTTCTTCAGTTTGCTGAAATTTAATTCTTAACCACCTCATTGACATCCCAAATTGTCTGCAGATTATTTTATTAATCTTATAAGAACATTAACTAAATCAGTTAGGTATGGTATTTACTGCTGTAAATCAGTAGTATGTTCTAATTTATGAGAAAGCCCCTTTCTCTCTGACTCCAAAGGAAACATAATTGACCCTGACACAGTTATGTGCTCCAGAGGAGAGACGGTCTGTCATGTTCAATCATTTCTTGATCAAATCCAAAATGGCAAGTTAATTGTTTAATTAAGGGAACAAGGCCCTTAGAAACTTGCATGTTCTACATAATTTTATAATGGGCCTACATAAATAAAATAAATAAGATCTGATTGAATGGGGAGAAATTTCATAAGCAAAAACAGTGCTAAATATACGCGATATTAACCAAAAGCAATCAGCAGTTATCCTCTAGTGGCAGAGCCCAACAAAATGAGCTGAGTTTGAGGTAAGTACTTCAGTATTCATATGAAAACCCATGAACACATTTGAACGCAGTTGTACCTCATTTGGGTTGTACCATCGTTAAGAAAAAAACAAGGGACCACAAAAACAAAATTCCTGAGAAACAGGACTCACAAAAAGCAGAGCGAGCTGTAGTAAACTGCAAGTGACACCGCAACCTTTACCAACCTCTAGTGTCCCTTTTACAGCTTAGTGGATTTTTGCCATCAAAACTGCTGTTACCTACATCTAGAGGTCACTTTTTCCAGTGAATAAAAGTTCATTTTTATAATACAAAACTATCCACCTGGAACCCTGCATTAAATACTTAACCGTGCACTGATTTATTTATCCATGGATGGGCCTCGTACGATTCCTCCCATTATTTATAGAGCAGTGTGAAACACACTGATTCTTTTTGATATGTTATTCACTGAGTACAGTGTGCCTGCAATTCTCGTTAGTGGAATTTCTTCCAGTATTACATGTTCTGAATAGTTTCCAGAAGTCTCCTCTCTCCCAGAACTGCCACACCATCTTTTCTGTACCTTAAGCTGTCATGATTTGATCCAAACTCCAAACAAAAAAATGAAGTTCAGCATTAACTCTGGAATCAAAATCATTAAAATTTTAACTTCAACATAGCTAAAACGGTTGTAGCACTTGGGCAGCATTATGCATTTCAGGTTTCTAATGATAATAAGTATTTTGTAGCAAAATCAAATAGCTTAAAGCTGGCTTTCCAATGGGATTTAAACCTCCCTGTTTTGTCCAGTGCTTGCTCAGGGCTAGAGTTACATATGCATTGTCTCTAAAATTTAGGTCAGTTGATGTGTATTAAGCTGCAGGAACTCCTTAAGACTCCTAATTGTTCAAAGTTATCTGAAAAAGTCCATACAGCATATTAGTGAATTAGAAAAGACAAGTCAGCCACAGATGTTGTTATGCTGGGGTACTATTTTTTCATTGTTTTGTTTTAAATAACTGTCAGCCAATATTTTGCATCCAATATTCTCACGAAATGTAGAAGGCAGGGCTCTTTTTGTTTGCTCCCCCTCCCCCCCAACATTTAAACATACTTGGGGAGGAGAACAGGTTGCTTTTTTTCCCTCATTTTAGTCCCACAGTTATTTCAGAAAAAGAAGTCACAGACAGCAGCTAATTGTGAGCCCCATAGAGCAAGAGGAAGGCAGCTCTCTGCCCAGAAATAAAAGAGCACACTTCTATTTTGTGGAAGAATCTGGTCTGCAATACTCTCTCAAAAGCCTTAAATTGTACATCAGGCCCTTAAATGTTCACATTCAAAGCTTCTTAAACAATAACAGTTCGGTGTTTTGTTTTTGTTTTATTTCACTCCCATTTTTTCTTTCCTTTGGTTAAAAGCTATGGATATTTTCCAACTTCTCCTCATCTTGCTTGTATGCAGTTTTCCACATGTAGAATAGCAACCTGGTTCCACAAAGGAGAGAACTTGAAGAACCACATGAAAATGCTCAAAATTCATGACAAAAAAAAGAAACTGAGAAACTCCACTGAACCCAGATTCCTCACTTCTTTATCCATGTGCCACTCTTCTCAGAAATACACAAATAAAATACCCTAATGTACAGTGGACCAGATTTTGTGAGAAACTGGCAAAATAAAAAGAGTTGGTGCTTCTGTACCAATGCCAGCTCATACAGGAGCTGAGGGAAAACAAATAATCCTGCCCAGTTTCATCAGCATTTAATCAAAATCTGACTTCTTCCCCTCACCAATTAAAAGATTTGCAAAAGGCAGAGGAGAAAAAAAGGTAATAAGGCCAAAAGCGATGAGGGAGAAAGAGGGCCACATCAATAAAGACGTATTTTTCTAACAGTTGTCTTCTCTCCAGAACAAAGAAGTGCAAAGAATCTCCTTTCTCCAGCCACACAGAGGAGCCGTGCTAAATCTCTGATTAGACACAGATTTTCTTTAAACTTTTATAGGAATGAGAAGGTCTCCACTAATGAGAGTTTAAGGGAATTTCTTAAATCTAAAGTGAAGGATATCAGGAGTTGAACATAACCTGAGGGTTTTCCTGTACATGTTCACTAATATTACAAAGAGATTTCTGAAAACCCTCTGAAGATCCTGTTTCCTGCAGGAAGAAAAAGAAGCAGGGCAGATAAGACTTCAGGGAACTGAAAAGGAAAAAAATGCAGCTATAAAGTTACCTACACAGTCTGTTGTTAGAGGAGTATGAGTGTTCCAAATGTCATAATATAATTTCTGTATCTAGGAGGTAACTTGAAATGAAAAATGCAGAACAAAAGTCCTCTCCTCAACTTTTCATATGACTAACCATTCCAGCATACCAACCAGTGCAACCTGAACCAGAATACTGAAACTGGGAAAAGAACTGAGCTCACTGACTGCACACTTATGGGAATGTAGCACCAAGGCTCCCACTCAGGTTTTTCTAAATTACATCTATTGAAAGACCATGTCAGAGGAAGAGCTGAGGAAGCACAAGAGGATTTTTTTCCCCCCTTCCAGGGATGTCAGTCAGAATCTCCTGCCCTGCCTGCAGTGATGAGTAACTCTCCCCATTCACAGCCAGACACAGATCTGATGTCACTCTCTGGGATATTTAAAACAGAGAGCTTCCCACCTGCACTTTTTTGAGGGGGACATAACTTCAGACACAACTGATTTCCTACTCTGCAGTGAGCTCCTCCTGTCACCTCCCCGTTATGGTGACAATCGTAGCTTCTCTCCTGGGATTTCTCAGAAGTGAGAAAGGCTTTAAGCTACATCAACTCAGTGGCCTACCATCTAGGAAAAACAACAAAAAAAACTATGCCAAATTTGTCTGTCTTGGTGTTCAATAGAATCACTGTATTCTAAACAGCATATTGCTATAAAGCACAGATAGAGGGGGAGAGTTAACCTTTGTATAAACGGAGAGCAGTCAAGGGCAATAACAGCTCATGTCAGGTAAGAGAGTATTATCAGTGCTGACAGAGGTAGGAATGGAGAAATCAGAGCACTTGCTCCAGAGCATGAAGTGTCAGGCTCATGGAGACCTTTATAAATCTTTTCTTGGTTTCTGTTTGCTATGGAGAGCTCCTTTTATGTCAGAAGAACTGCCAGAGATGAGAGCCACCCTTCCAAACCCTGAGAAAGGCAGTAGCTTGCCCTTCCAAAACAAGGTGACTGGGTGTAACAATCAGAAAGATCAACACGACGGAACAGTGATACAGGAGGTGTAAAGACAAAGGGAACAGCGCAAATGGAAAGGCTTTACAAACGAAAAAGTGCTCACCCATCTCTGAAGATGTAGGCTCACAGGGAGAACTCCACAAGGGAGGGATCACCAACCACAGACCTTTCCCCAGTGCCAGTCAGCCCTTAAATGAGGTCTAAGAGAGGTGCAGCCAGGCTCCTCCCCTTCTGGTTGCACAGCTGAATTGCCTTCACCTGTGCTCCCAGGGCTGACGGGTCCTTTCCCCAGATGCTCAATTAGTGGTTCAGGCCATGACTCAACAGTTACCATACGCTGGGGTAAGAAATCCAGCCGTGACATGTGCTATAGCTAAGGACACAAAGAGCACAGCTTTGAAGCTTTCCTTGGAAGACAGGGCATGTCACAAAGCAGTCCTTTGGCTCCTGGGGACCGTGGAGTGCTCAGCATGGCCTGTATAAGGTCCACAAGGCCACCACGATGGGTCTAAAGGAGAGGAGGGATCACAAATACATGCAAGAAGTCCTCGCAGAGAACATGAACTGGAATGAACAAAAACAAATGGCAGCTGGATGAAGAGCTGCCAAAACTAAGGCTTAAAAAGATGCTGTGACCAATTTGCTCTGATAACACCATAAATTGTCCCCAAATAAATATTTTTAAGCTTAGTGTGGAAGTTTAAACTTAGAAAAAAGATGATCAGAAGGATATAATTGGAATAGAGTAAAACGAACAGACAAGAAATTGAGTGGAGTGTGAGGAGGGATGAAGTAGGAGAATGAAAAAGGTCGGATGTTGGAGAAAGTAAATAAATACCTGCATACATTTTTAAACATTACCTGAGAGAAAATTAAGGAGAACGTACCTTTAGAAATTACAGTGAAGTAGTCATAAGGAATCTGCTTGAGCATCCTGAATCCATCATGGGAACCTACAGCACACTGCAGCAGAGGAACCACCTGTTTGTGCAGTGATGTTATCACTGAAGGCAGCACACATACTGGCCCTTATCATTCACTCAGCCACACCCAAGCAGCCTGTTGTGCTGAGACTAAACCACACCACCCCTTGGCTTAGACTTCTTTCTATGGCATAGAACTATCTTTCAAACTCATGTTACACGTTCATTTCTTCAACAAAATTTATTTTCAAACAGGTTTCAGGCAAAATACTCAAAAGAGATTTTATTGTTTCATACAGACAAGAAAAAAAGGAAAACAAACTCTTAAGCATGATACCCCGTCTTCCTTCCTTTCCTGGCTGTTATTCAGAACCTCCCCCACAAAAGCCCAGAAGCATCAGCTGAGCGTGAGACTGCCCAGAGCTCCTTGCAGGGCCATCACCACGCACTACAGAACCAATCTCCTTGCAGTGATTCTAATGCATATACGCACAAAACACCACATAACGTTTCCAGTTTGAATCACCAGCCTTCACACATTCAGCATCTAGTAAAGTACTGTATTAGACCACATTGCACACACACACACGCAAAAAAAAAAACAACCCTGTAATTGGAAGGGTTGGGGATTATTGAACTGGTGGCCTGTACAAATTAGTCTGAGATTCAATAGATTAGGAAGCTTTCACAGGAAAACATGTGAGTGATTTTCCTGAGGTTAACTTCCGATAGTAATCCTGCCTGCAGTGCTTCCCTTTCTTATGCGTTTAACACTGTTGTTGTCTCTTCAGTTCAAGTCTTAAACTCATTTCTGAAATGAAAGAGAAACCCTGTTCTCTAGAATCAAAGAAAAACTCAGCACTACACCTACTTAGCATCTGCTATATTGTTACAGTGATTCTGAATAATATTTCACTATTTCAGTTTCTGCTTAATAAAAATTCTCTTGTCACAAAATGTAGGAATAAATTTTTGTTCAGTATTCTAATAGCAGCACAAGTGTTCTAGATAAAAATATAAAATACTTGGAATAATAGTAGTAGCTAGGGGGATTGCATTTATGGACTATTTGTTATTATGTTATGTGAATTGCAGGAAGCAACTCAAGTGAATATTTGTATTTGTGCGATGTTATTTGCTTTGTATATAGTGGCTCCTGTAATGTCGGCATTTGTGCAGTCTTGGTATTTTACATGGCTTCCCAAGAGGAGAAGCAGTAGTGAAACCAATAAAGCTGGCAATAAAGTCGTATTAATAATGTATGCAGAGCTATAGATGTCTAGTTATATGACACAGTATTAAAGTGTAAATGCATTGCTTCTTTTTTTTTTTTTTTTCCAGACGAGCATGGATGACCAAAACAATGTTCTTATTTTTTTTTCAGTGAGAATGACATCTTCATAGCGCTACATGCCAAGCTACTCTTGAAATATTTTCTAGCGTGTGCACACACAAAAGCTGATATTTGTAAAACTAAATTCAATCTAACAACATTTGTAAATTTGAAAGTTTATTACTTCTATTTATTATTATTTTTTAAGTTATAATGTTTGCTTTTCAGAGCAAACTGACACACTGCCATTTGAAACAGCAGCACGGATACAAAACTTTGCAGAGATGATAGCCAAAGATCA
The DNA here is from genome assembly GCA_028571105.1 of Tragopan temminckii. Classification (NCBI taxonomy): domain Eukaryota; kingdom Metazoa; phylum Chordata; class Aves; order Galliformes; family Phasianidae; genus Tragopan; species Tragopan temminckii. Next base: position 2,664,001 of record JAOWBP010004330.1, read on the forward strand.
CTTTAGCTTCTTTTTTTTCTGGGTGTGCGTGACATTGGTAAATGCTATTTTTTAGGCTCTTGTTCACAATAATCTGATCACCTGTTAGAATGCCTTTAGGTCACTGCAGTGGATTATTGGAACACATTATATTCACAGCTTACCTATCAAGGCAGTATGTGACTCGCAAGTAAACGAGAAGGAGGCAGTGTGGCCACTGTCAGGGGAGAAGTGGAATTTCACGTCAGGATTTTATATTTCATCTTTCTGAGAGCATCTCTGGAATACATATTTGGTTAACTGGTACTTCTAAAATATTATTACTAACAGAGATAATAAGTATTTTAATTCTAAAGAGTAGTTACCATTCTTACTGTTTATTATTTAAACCAAGGAGATCCCAAATCTATTAGCAACCTTCTGAGTTTTTGGACTCAAAGGCAGAAAAAAGAAATGGAACAAACAAAGCTTTCTTCTTTTCCTCTAGTGACAAGGCTACAGAGCAGAGGCACATGTTTACCATGGACCCAAAGCAGCTGTGTAGAAATCAGATTAATTTTATGACTACAGATACCCCATGCTTGCACATTCCACTGAATTCCCAAAGTTGTTCTGACGCTCACTGCCCTGTGTTCCACCAGCGTGAAGTAGCAGGTACCCAACTGAACATGTCCGTGTCAACAGAGCACAGTGCTAAGACTAATACAAAGTAGTATTTTCCCAGCTTTTTCAAACTGAATTTTAAACGTGCATTGGAGGAGAGTAAGGAAAAAAATAATGTTTCTGCTGCATTGATTCATGCCCTAGCATGCTTCCATTTTTCCAGAAAGTTGTAAACAACACTGTCAGTGTTCCAAGTCAAAGAGCCCTGTCCCAAATGAAGGGTGTGCTTTTGCTGTACTGAGACTTAGTCAGTGCTTGGGTGGGCTTTGAACCACACCAAAACTAAAACTGAAAACTCTGTAACTGCTTTGTCTTTATAATCTCCCAAGAAAAAACAGAGTCATCTTGTCCTCTCTCATCTCTCCCATTTTCTACACTTGTCTCAATTCTCATCCACCAATCTTTTCAAATCTTTTCATGTTGGAATGTGTACTCATTTCTACAAGAAAATCTCATGCCTGTTTTGACTTCTATAAGTAATACCCAAATCTGTGTATTGGCTTAGCTCAGTGTTACATAAGTAGTTTTTTTTTTTGCTAGATAGAATAGTTTCTAAGTGAGGATATCAAATGTGATACATAGCCATCTAACTTCGCTGCTGAAATGAAGGTGATGAATAGCAGGTTTCCTTTCTTCAGACATTAGGAGTGTTTGTTGTTTATTCCACCAAGTCTATTGTAAGATTGGAATTACTGTATTCATACTCTCCTCCGATAATTTAGCATGTAATAGACGTCCCCCTCCCACCCTTGTTATGAAGCACAAGGAATGACAACTCCCCCTACACCCTCTGCATGATTGCTGTGCAATATAATTTTTGAGAGGTTAGAATCTTTACCTGCTGCTGTCAAACAGGAGAACTGGGGAGCGTGCAGATAAAAAGAATACAGGAATTCAAAGTGACTGTGATTTAAAATATATTCTTCAAAAAAAAGAAAAGAAAAGAAAGAAAGATCTGACTTCATCTTTGGGAATGACAGAGTGTGATTTTCTTATTTTTGCAGAAAGAACTACACACATCAAGGGAGAGCAATACTCACCTGAGAATTTTTGTATAGATATATCTTTGAAGAAGGAGCTTCCAGCACACATTCTACAATTACCAGGGGACACACCAGTAGTCTTTCACAGGAGGAGGTAAAAAGAGTTATAAGCAGAAAAAGTCAAGTAGTTTGGAGAACAGAAACAAATCAGGACAAGAACAACAAAAACAATAAAACAACGACCAAAAAAAAAAAAAAAGACAAAAGAACCCGTTCAATTTTTTAAAAAGCTTCAATCTATTCAATTCTTGTCGGCAAGAAAATGTGTGCCTCTCTGCAGTGAAAGATAGACCCCTGAAGAATTAGACGTTCATGCTGGATGAAGAGACAAGTTTTCAGCCTCTCTAGAGCTTAGCACTCTGACATACACAGTAAGGCTGGATAATTGCTCAGTCCTACAAATACCAGAATACTCCAATTTAACAAAAAACTTATACCTAGAAAAAGGAAAACTTACTGGATCTTAGCAATATTGTAACATTCGGATGAAAGTGCATGCTGATAGCTAGAACTGAATCTGGATCACCTTTAAGCATGTAAAATACTTAGTTACCTCTCCCATCCTGAGATAATTTGAAACTTATGACATACATTAGTATAAAAGAGAATAAATAACTGAGAAGGTGATGGCAACACGAGGAGATGTGTTAAGCATGTGAAATGAAGCTCTAAATAAATATAAAAAAAGCTGCAACAACAATAAAATCAAATCTAAGCTGACCTACAGGAAAAACAATGAAGCAAGACCCTGAGGCTTCTCCCAGCTCCTGCTGTCTCTTTTTGAACAGATCATGCCATTTCTCTTTACTTTTACTTCCCCCTAGCCTTTGTCCATTCTGTCTAGTTGGCCTGTAAACATCTTCAGGTTGGGGCTTGTTTTTTAAATAAACCAAGCTCAGTCTCTACCGGTTCTTCTGGGCAGCCTGACACAAAAACAGCAATACCTGCAGTATCATTGAAAACTAACAAATATCTGTATTAGAGGTGTCTCGATTTCTAAGAACATAAGAACGCCTGTACAGGGTCAGACCAAAGCCAGTGCAGTCTCCAGCTGCCAAAAGCAATTGTCCAAGAAAAGGCATAAGCATAGGGTGCATATGCAGGGATATTTCTCTAAATGCTCTCCTGAAGTTTTAAACCCTCGAGAGGATATTATTTTCTGCTTTTCTATTAGGAGTTCCATGTCAGCGCTGGTGACTTCGTGTAACCCAGACTTGCGTGTAAACTGCTTTTCTGTTACTTTATATCTTCCCTATAATTCCTTCATTCTGAATAAATAGGATTTTCCTTTACGGAAGGTGGTTAACCTTGTGCTGAACTAAAAATCAGAATTGCAGTTAATTACCAGGATCTGCAATCTAGACATTTTATACGGAGAAAATTGAAGCACAAAGAAATTACTTAGGCCGAAACAGAAAATGTAATCAGACTTTGGCGGAGTTCAAAACAACATTAAATCTCTTATTGTAATTGCAAAACATATTCCAGAACAAACCAATCATCAAACAACAAAAGGAAATAGAAAAGGTATTAAGGATTACATATACAGTACAGCATTTGGCAAGCTATATTTTAGAACTTTATGAAGCCATTAACACATCTACTAATAGACCACCAATTTATTTTTTAGTAAGTCAAATATATGGCAGATATAGAGAAAATATTTCTTAATCGCTTTGGAAAAGGGGACATAAAAACGCCTGAGAAACACAATGTGTGTTATTTGAATAATAAAGTGATGCTATCATAGAGTGTACTGCTAAACAACATACAGAAAGGAATTCCTCATCAGAAAGAGACGCTATGACGCTATTCTCCTCTGTACTTCCATCATTTCTTTTTGCGACTACCTGGCCAGACTCCACACCAGATGCTTTTATATGAGCATCTTTTGGCATCAAGCTGACTGTACCCCAGAAGCTTGGGCAGATGCCTGGTCAGTCATTTTCACCACATATAAGAGCGAACATCTACGTACATATCCAACCTAGGCACCCGTGCCAGCATAAACAGCTGATTAGACCATAGATCACACAGACATCATAGCACTGTTTCTTTACTTGGAAACACTGCTGTATTACCTAGAAAACACTGAAATCCTCTAGACATTGTCACAAATGTAGCGTGACCCACTTACTTACCACAGTGTCCAGACAGCCTGTTTGCAAGCTGAAAAGCAGACACAAATGGTACTCTAAAGGCCCAAGGAAAACGTCAAAATGTACTGGGAAATGATCTTAAGCATTTAAAATTTTGATAACTAACATCAGTAGTACCTGCTTTTAACTGGGCTTTGATCCTGCAAAATATACAGGATGACGTATGCACTCTTTTACAAGTGCTTTAGCTCTGTTTCACTTGCAAAAAATAAGTCCCAAAAATATATTCAAAATTGTATTGCCAGGCGTACTGATCCTTAACTTACATTGCCGCTGTTCAGATTCCTCCCTTGCTCGAAGCATCCTGCAATGTCTTTCTCCACTCATGGCAGTAGCTCCACTGATAATGCTTCAACCTCACACCTGTAGGGAGAAGAGAGATGAGGTCGTTAGCCAAAACTTGCAAGTCTGGAAGAACACACTCCCCACACTCTGTACCGCTACAGGAACTGCTCACTGCAACCATCTGAAAACTCTCTTTAATTGATTCGGCATCGTGCCCTTTGCAGAGCAGCACCAGATGTTGACAAGCTGTCAGGTCAGCCCGCTCCCCCATTCTGCAAAGGTACCCACCTGCATCTAACAACCCCATCCAACACAGAAAGAGAAAACAAGGCCCTTCCAAATCTATGAAATGAAAGTGAAAATTTATCTCTCTGAAAAACATCCATGTCAGACAGTACTCACTAGAGCTGCCAACAGAAACTATGTTGTACCGGGCTATTTGGGACAGCTGAAAAAATTGGTGACTGACTTTAGTAAAGTTGTGGATTTTTTTGGCACTCCTATGACAAATAGTGAAATAGCACTGTGCCTCTGGAAGCAGCTTTTTCCTTGGTGTCTTGTGTTAGTCTGTGGGCTTTTACAGATAAACAAATGCCAACACCAGAGCAAAGCCCTTACACTACTGATTTCCAAAGAAGCTAAGGTGAAGAGGGCTGCTGCAGCCAAAAGTCACCCAGAATTGGCCTAAAAAACACCTGAAATACTTTTTAAAAGCTTATGATATAATGGAGCAACAGCCTTTATCCTTATTGTTTTGGGTTTTTTTTAATGAATTTTATGGTTTTAGCAAGTTTTTGGAGATGTGAAGTTAATTCTTTTGAAAAGGAAATATAGAGAAAAAAAAGTACACATCAGTTTCTCTTCAAATAGTCTGAAGTTTGAGAGCAGATCCATCCCACGCCACCAGCTCAGTGCTTTCTCTTTTCTCCAGCCCAGCAGTGGGAACTCTCAGACTGTGAGGAAGATGCTTCCCTCTATTTGCTACCTCATCCTCTTGGAGATTTCCCTAGGACAGAAGAACTACAGGAAACAAATGCCTCTCTGGAGCAGCAGCCAGTGCCAGGCGGGTTACTGGAACCCCTGGAGCAGTACGGGATACCCACATTTAAACAAAGGAACCCTTCCTGCAGCCTCCCTCTGCTCACTGCCTTTCTCCCAGGCCTCTCCAGGCTCTGCTGCTCTCTCCGCTCGGTGCAGGAAGAAGCTGTTCCCTCCTGCCACTGAGCAGCCCCAAGCAAGCCTCCTCCTCTCCAGCCCACCTGGCTACGTCCCTATTGCAGAAGTTTTATTTTTTAATATAAAAGAACACACAAATAAAACAAAAAAACAAAAACAAACAAACAAAAAAAAACCAACCCAAATCCTACTGCCCTGATCACTTAGACTTTGATTTAATAGACACTACAGAATTAAATTTCAGTGCAAGCCACGAAAATAACAAAACAGAAAATGCTAAATAGTAAGCACCAGCATTCCTCTGAGGTGCAGCAAGGTGGGACAAAACTACAGCGGTTATCGTTGCTGAGAGCCTGATGCAATTCTGAGCTTTCCTGGTGAAACTCAAATCTGCAATAAATATACCTCTTTCTTTACAACGTGTCAGATTTTTCTTGCTGCACTATTGTTAAGACAATTGCAGTAAAAACAACAACAAAAGAAAAATGGTATATAAATAGATGTATCTATACACAGCATACCAGAAATCCTCTACAATTTAATGATACTGTTGGCAGATATAAGGCATGAAATACTGCTTAGCTATTCCTTTCTCAACTTTTTAAATAATTCAGTTCAAATAATATTCTTACACTTCAGACCCATCGTAAACTTAAACAAAAAAGCAATAAACAAGAATAACTTTAATCAAGCTGGTCACTTCCTTTTCAAAAAGCATAGAGATAGACACACATTAAAAAAAAAAAAAAAAGAATTTAGCACTTATTGATTTCTATTGGAAATTACACATCTAGGTTTCACCAGTGATGAACTTGGTTTTACAAAAGGCCAGATGCAAAAACAGGCAGAACTTGTTGTCTCTGATGTGCATTAAATGCTGTCCGCAAGTTGTGAGAGCAACAGTACTGACAAAACTTCCTCCACTTGGGACCAGCTTACCATACAGCCACTATCCTAATGATACGATTGCCCGTGGCACATGCAGGGCATCTGGCCATGATGCTTTGTGGTCTTTGCTCGATGAGAGGCAGTGAGCTCCCATGCCACCCTCCTCTTGGGAGCTGCCTTCTCAGAACTTCCACCTCCAACCTGTCCTGAGCAAGACTTCCTGGCAAAAAAACCCACAAACCCTGCATCATCACATCCTGCTGAGAAGGATGGCTCCACAATACCGTATCACTTCATGTCACAGCACCAACAGCTTCCAATGATATGAATTTACAAAATACACGCAACACCTCGGTGGCTGAGCTGTCACTGAGGGGTGCCGCAGATACGGGGGCTGAGAGTGCAGTGCAAATACATGCCACCTTTTCAATGGCTAAGACAGCATTCCTCTAAAATATTATAATGCAAGATTTGAATCTTGCCATGACTTGAAAAAAGGCTGTGAAATCTTCACCTTCATGAGCCTTGTGCTACCTCATTCAATTTAGCATATTCTTCCCTCTATTGAGCTATCAATGACATCTTATGCAACAATCCGATAAAATAGGATGGCAGAATCTGCAGCTATGAACATAAAGCAAAGGCACGATTTTCTTTGGAGCAGCTTAATCATTTTTCTCCCTCTCGTTCCATGGGCTTTCTGCTTTTGCTCCCCTCAGCAAGTTTGCAGTGGAGGGGGCACTGAACTGCATGACCTTATAGAATTAGCTACCGCACTGCTCCAAATGTAAACTCCGTTCTCTCTGCGGAGCGATCAAAGACACTTTCTTTTTCATCAAAACCTAACATGTTAACTAAACCACCATGACAAATTCTGTACTATTGCAGTCAAATCTAAATGGCTGTTCAGTGATGCACAACAACCCCTTGATATCTTCTTTTAAATTCTAGCCTGCTTTGTCTCTCTAACACAACCAGTTACAATTATATTTTTCATTCCTTCCGCATCCCTTCCAACCACCTGCGGTCAAAGCCTGCTTCTCATCCAATCAGTCCTGCTCTGTACCTGCCGGTGTGGAGATGACCTGCAGTAAATGGATAACACCACCACCTGCTACCTGATCCTTGTGCCGAGTACTCTAGCAGGGTTTCTGAGAGCCTAAGTATGACAGCAATTGGGAACTACCTTTGGAAGCACATAAAAATAAAACATAAATGAGAACCCTTCTGTGGTTTAATTTTGGTCATTACTGCCCTAGATTTTCTGACTCAGCACTTTAGTTACCTTTAGCTTACACAGGATATCGCCACAGTTCTCAATTAGGATCAAATGTACTATTATTACAGAAAGTAGCCCATAATATTTCCCAACAGTGCTCTTTGACAGAAGTCTGATATTGGATTGACCAGACTGATGTGAAGTAGAAAAAAGCAGAAAAGCAGCAAAGGCAACACTAGCACGGCTCCTGTTCACGCTGTGGATTAAATGAGCCAATCAGTAAATGAGAACTGTTGCCTTTAATGACCTTCAACCCAGACTGAAAGCGATTGTTTGAAGTGCCCTACTGCTATAGCACAGTTGTGGTTTCCAGGACTACTCAGATCCATTCATTGTTTTCAACTACCCAAGAAAATAATGGCAATACGTATTTTACTGAATTTTCAACTTCCTCCTTTCCTTATGGTTATGCATATCTTACCAATATCCACAGATGCTGTTTCTCCAGAAATTTACATCTGTAATTTAGCATTTCCTAGTTTACAGAAAAAATTGAGCAACAAAGAACAACCTCACATTAGGTGATGCTGAATGGTACTTCTCATCTTCTTGATTTTATTTTATTTTTTTTTAGCTCCACCTTCACAGTCATACTTTCAATCAAAAAAAAACAAAAAAAAAAAAAAAAGAAACAAACCCAAAATTAAAACCAGGCCTCCTGAAGTGGATATGAGGTCCAACAGATCACTGAATTTTTACCTCTTTCACCTCTAAGATGACAGCAGCATTAACTTAAGAAACTCTTGCATCAGACTCATCACAGAGCAGGAGAATGACTGATGCACGGGGCAACAAAGCATAACTCCACCACAAGCCCAGTTCCTTCAAGAGCAGAAGTTAGAGCACAGAGAACATGTAGCTCTGTTCTTATCAAGTGATTTGTTCTCCTCCAAGCACAGTGGAAGGAAAACAAAAGGAAAAGGACAAGCAGGTGAGCTCTGGCCACTCATTGCCTGCCACGTCTCAGGGCAGATCCAAAATCAACCACTTCAGCACAAATTTGGGTTTCCAATATTTCGTTATTTGAATGCCATTATAATTTTTTCTTCCCAAAGAATAAGAAGCAAAGTAAGAAATCCTTTAGAAAAACAAAACCAAGAACAACCAGCTCCTCAACTACAAGGAAACAAATACAGCTCACAGAGTCTATCTTTTGAATACGGTCCTGTGCACTATGAGATGAAGTTAAGCAGAAGTATTTGGTCATCATATGTCAACTGCAAATATTAGCAGCATACAGGGTTTTACCTAATTTACAGCTTCTACAGAGTATTTTCATCTCTGCTCATGCTTCTCTCATAACATTTAAATATATTAAAAACAAAAACAAAGAACCCTCTAACACATATTCCCCAATGCACATTTGCAAGCAAAGCATCTATGTTTGTCTCAAATCCAGCATGACTCACATTACAGAGCAAGAAGAGTAAGATGATTAAATAGACTGGCTCGCCCAGCTTGTTTTTACACATCAATAAATAACCTCAACACAGCAGAAATAGAGATGTGGTTTTCCGTTTGGAGTTAATTCAAACACTGGCTCTTCTTCAGACCTTCCACACTCTGTAAAATAGAGCTGGGTGAATAATTCATTATGAATTATTCATTCAATTAATTTAATTTCTTCTGCTCACTAATTAACTATCTTGACTTTTTTGAATGTTTTCATTATCTGAAAATTATTTACTCAACAGTTTCTATGAATAACTCTTTGCCTCTAGATTGTTCACAAGCAGATTACTGCAAGAAATCAAAATTGTAAATTCAAGCTGTGCTGAATAGTTTTAATTAGACACACAAGTCACATGGCATTTTTCTGGTTCCTTATTGGGTATATTAAAACAACAACAACAACAACATCAACCACAAAAAAGACCCCCACAGATATCTCCTGCAAAAAAAACTATTCCGAGACAGAAATTTATTTGCCATGAAAACTTTTTAGGTCACTCCAGATTTAATGCCTCCTATTTATTTCCATGGAAACTACAACACACACAAAGAGCACTATAACACTAGTAGATAGAGCTACTAGATTCTCAGCTACAAAACACTATTTTTCTCCACTATTAGCTACGCATTTTTGCCAGCAATCAACAAGAGCGTGCATGCTGCACTTACAAATATTTGCACCAGTGGAGGTGGCCCACTGTCACCATCACCACTGCTGAAATGCACCACCCACCACCTCACTGTGCTCACATCCAACGTTTGGTCTCCATCAGTGTCCAGCAAGTGTTGATGTATGTCAATGGGTGCCATTTTTCCTGCATGGAGGAATTCAGTGACACACCTTTTCCTCATCTGCACTTCTGTGTCAGATGCCGTTCTCTCAGAGTGCCCTCTGCTGCCATCTGTTGCACCAAAATGTAATGAAATGTTGGTGGGAAGGTCCAACCTCTACAATCATCCTCCCAACATCCCTGATGTCATGTGCAAACATCGTCAAATAGGAGGCATGAGTTCTGGAGCAGCCCTCAACATAGATATTTACAGAGAGAAACAAGAAGACCAAGTAGAGCAAGTTCTGTGTTCTGATCTGCAAACCACATTACAGCACTGTGCAGCAGTGCCCAGGCAGGTCACCAGCTCCATGCCCCCGTTCCCCCTACGGACACAGGGACAGACACACTGCCGTGCCTCACTCAGTTGAGACAATGGCAACAGGCATCAAGGACAAAGGAAGAAGCTGCGATGACCAACTCAAACATGGCCAACAGCAATGAACCTGTCCACACCTACATATCTAGACAAGGTATAGACAAAGACTTCCACATTTCCAATAGAGGAAGAAAGGAAACTTTTCCCTGCATCATCTAAGAACAATGGCAACAAAAATGCTAAAATCCAAGTATCTCCAAACTCTACCTCACATCTATTTTTCAGCATCAAATGTATTTGCTTACAAGAACAAATCGTTAACTCACCTCAATGCACATGATAATTATTTGGGTTTAGGTCCCCAAGTGCCCGTTTGACCTTGCCATCCAGTACACTACAGAATCCAAAGACGACAACTGAGGGGCTGTATGTAACAGAAGGCTACAGATGTAAGCCTTCCTAAGCAAAACTCTTTAAGTACATTACAAATGAAATTATCTTCAAAGCCTTTTTCAGACAGTGCATGTTACATATAGATAAATAATGATTTTTGTTTAAATCATTCCTACCTCTTGGATCTAACAATTTCTTTTAGGTAAAGCTAGTATCCTATAGTATTTTCTTTCAGATAAAACAAACTTTCTGTAATACCACATATGTCCATATGTATTAAAATTCTTGGAGACTTACTTAAACATTTACAGATTAATTTTATTTCTACTCACAGAAACAACTTTAACTCATTTCTTGACTACTGGAACTCCACTTGTTAAGTCTCTAGCATATACATTACAGCAAACAAATGAAACTTTTGGTGACAATATGCATAATGAAGAGACCCCGTTCTTTACGGAGGAGGCTAATTAATCATTAGGTGAGTGCTAGCAAATTTTCTGAATCACCAAGTTTCTGACAGACATGCTGTTAAGCCAGCAAAATGCCCGCAGATGTTACTTGCCCATCAGAGGGGAACATATTCTCTTGAGGGCTCTGAGCATCTTGTCACCAGTTATTTATTTATTTCTGAAAGAAATGAAAAATTAGCAAACCCATGTAATGATTAATGTAGATATGCAAGTAAATAATAATAGCATGAAGCCTATTAATAATTAAAACTAGCGCTGGATTTTAAGGTACTAAAGCAGAAATGTGAATTGCTTTCCAGCAGCTCTGAAATGCAAGTTGATAGATCTCCTGCACAGATTCCCTAATAGATTAAGCATAACTTAATTCAGAGAAAATGAACCTACATTCACAGCAGGATTCTGACTCGCTTTACTTTCTCCCTATGCCTTTTAGTGCTTTACCATGGCAGCCTCCACACAAAGCCTCTATCTCCAGGTTCATTGACCTGTGGCAATCCCTGCCCCAGCTTGTAAGAGTTGGAGCGGTAGGACAGCCGTGTCCCAAAGCCACCCCCTGCCCATGCGTGGGGACTGGAGGAAGTCCTGCAGGGCCTCCCCCAGGCAGGGCTCACTGCTCCCCAGAGAGCCTGGCTTTATCATCCTGGATAGGTCGAGGTATCGCACAAACCCAAAGGCAGATTGGACCAAATCAACCAGCCTGTGCACTACATCAGACACTGGGATCCCGCACTGTGAGAATGCACTATTCAGCAACAACTCAGATCTGCAGATTAATTTCTCATTCTCCGTCCTGTATTTCATAAGGATGGTCTCAGAAAAGCAACGAGTATTTTTTGAAGTATTTCTGTAATTGCACAGATGTTTTTCAGGTGCATAATTTCAGGCAAGACCTCTGCAGAAGATTCATGCCTGAAACCTCTCGTCCTTAGCTAAACGTTTTCCTTTCAACTAACTTCAAGCTTTTTTCCCCCCTGCCATTATAAAAAATATTAGGTGCAAGCATAGAAGGAAACTACTGTTTCTTTTATTACTCCTCCTTCCCTCCACAGATATTAATTACATTACAGTTCATTAGCTGAGCTCATTAAACCACAGTACAGGTAGGAAATAGGTAATTGGCTAGGTACAATTATTACATTAATTTAATTATCTCTTTTGTGCTTTTATCAAAAAGGTGACCTCTGTGGGTTTTGGAATAGCTTTCATTCTGGTCCTTGCTGAGCTGCAGGCAGCCACGGAGCTCTGATTGTCAGGAGAAGGGAACACCACATTAGAACCGCTGCTGGTGTGGGGCAGCTTGAGGGAAAAGAGCAACCACGTCCAGACAGCTGTCATACAGAATTCTGAATTTCAGTACGACTGTGCTCCTCCTCACTTATCTGAATGCCTCTGGTGCCTTAGCTGTGTGCCTGGCAGAACACGAGCAAGTGGAAGCACACAGCTCCTCCGAGCGGCCTGGTGCTTGAGGCAGGCCTGGGCTCTGGGGGAGCCATGTTCAGAACGCCAGAGAGAGAAGCTTTATGTTGGGATTCCTTTACCTGAACAATCGGAATGCATGGTTTCTGAGAACAGCACACAGATGAACGTCATTGACGGGAAACAGCTCTGGGGATGCTTCTAATTAAAGCAGCCATCAGTAGGGTGGGAAGCATAGCCCAGTTCCTAATTACATGTGTGCCACCTCCTGCTGTCCGAGCTGGGCACAGCAACACAGAAAAGGACTGGGCCAAGCGGTGGGCAAGGTCCAAACTGCCTCCAGGGGTTCACCTGTGAGCTTTATAGGAAAATGTGTTCATGTCATCTACAAGAAAGTTTGTTTCTCAAAGAATCTTTTACCGAAATTAAATGCAAGCGGATACATTTTGCTTATGTAAAAATGAGAGATTTTCAGTGGAAAATTTATCTATTCCAATTCAATCTTTGTCTTGATCTTTTCAAAAATATAATATCTGAGACTGTTCTGAGGTTTAACATTTTAGTTGGTATTGCAGACACCCATCTCACGTTGATAAAATCCATGTTTATGTACTTGCTTCAGCATTATGTAACTGCCCAGCACCAGCAAACAGCACAAACAATACCTGTCTGTGCAATCACACAAGGAATGTAGCTGGGATTATAAATTACCTCCAGACAAATACGAGGCACAAAACATAAGCTTGTCAAGTCAACTGGAGCAAATTGGTATTGTGCTGGAACAAACTGGAGAACTAACAAGCAATACAGATGAAATCATGGACAGCTGAAGCAGATCCATAGTTTATCTTCCAGAGTCAGTTAATGTCAATGTCAGTAGAATTTGCACAAGCAACAAGCCCTCAGCCTCGGCTCTGCGATGGCTGACATTTCTCTTCCTTAAAATTGGCAGTGTGAGCTGTGGAACCTAAATTTAACCTCTGGAGAATATGCCACATGACATCTGTGTTCTTTACATGTTCAGCTTAGGACTTTGAAAGCTAATTTACCCATGCAGCACCTCAATGAGTGACTCACCTAGCAACTACTGAACTTCTGTCACTTGTTGGCTTCTGTCGGCTGAGTTCTCTTGGGAACTCATTCTTTAATAATGACCATCTTAGACCCCTGTGGATGACACTAATGAGCATTTGAAAATGCCAAAAACCTAATGGTGTTCACTGATTTCTGAAGAAAAAACACCTATTAAAAGTGGCTATTGCACCAGTAGATTTTTGCAACAAATTATGTCTGGCTGTTTTATTAGATTCATATTCAATTCTCACATCTGAAATGCAACCATTTAAGCTAACACTTGAAATACTGAAAACCAAATTAAAGACTTCTTAGAAAGCATAACTTTTGTTACACGCTTAAGAGAGGAGTATGCAAAGAAAAGTCTTGAAAAGAAACAGTAATTCAAAGCTCATTCACTGAAAAACTGCCTGATAAAGGTGCACCTGCATTTCTCCTGCATTCTACATGTCCAGGGTACCTTCGTCATGTCACTAACATTGCTACAAATATAACTGGGCATTTAGATGAAGCACAATGAGTTTTTTACTTACCTATTCTCGTTTTACTGATTATACAGTTAAATGTCTCTTTTTGACATTACTATCAGTCAAACCACACAGAAAATATAAATATAATTGATGTTTATTTTTCCGTTTAAACTTTCTATCTTTCCCAAATACTGGGGGAGAACTGCTGATACAAGCTGCAGAGGAATCAATAGTATTGCTATGCAATACTGGTTTTTAAATTTAAGAACTTGCCTGTAAGTACTAAAATGAGTTCAAAGTGCCATGTCTCTTTCCTCTCTCACTCATCCTGATACCCAACTAGGAATAATTACAAATCGCTTCAAATTTGAGAGCCCATACCTGAAAACAACATGATAATCTCCAAATCGAAATAGTTCAAAAGTAATAGACAAAAATAAAGCGACAAGAAGAGCTGTAAAGTCAAGGGTACCTTCTCCCTTCTGCAAGTTCTCTGAATCCCTAAAGTGGCCCTTCTTTGAGAAATGACCTCAGATGTGCCCTTGCACTGAAGAAAAACGATACTGCTCGCAGCCTGTGAAAGGGGCTCTGCACTTTTTGTTCTGCACGCATGCATCTCCGTGCATGGGGATTCTGTACCTGTACAGATAGCAGTGCGTGTGTTTACTGAATGTTCTTCAATGAAAGCAGTTTTTACCTTTCTACCTGTACGTTCCTTGTTCATCATCAAGAATACAGAACAATTCCAAACCTACAAAATCAACATCATGAAGAAAATGAAGACAACGCAATTCTCTGTTATTCAAGGAGGCTGATGTCACAGTGACTCGCCTATGCATTTCTTTTGCTCAAACACCCTCTGCTTTTCTCTCCACTTTTCCCATGTCTTTTAGGCTTCAATGCAGTATTTTTATGACAGCGAGACAACGGCATGAAACTGCAAGGTACGAATTTGAAAAGGAAACCAGAAGAAACAAACAAATATAGATATTCCACCACTTCCTAGATTCTTAACATCTTCCTCTGAAGAACTAAGAAGTATTATGCCCAAATATGTTAGCAGCAACTTGTACGTTCTGCAAACATTGCAAGGCCAGGAGAAAATGAGTTTGAGAGATTATCCTGATTCTTTACTTACACGCCCCCATTTGTGAAAACACTCAGCTATATCCTCCCTCTATATTAGAGCAAAATTAATTAAATAGGTTATCGTTTAAGATAAAAGAGGAGAAATAACAACTAATATAAAGCTGCACTTAATGAGGAGATGTCACTTGAGAATAAATAGATAGATACACACAAAAAAGGGAGTAATATAACAGGTTTAAAACTCTGCACCTTTCCTATATTGTCAGTCATTTCACTAGACTGATGTGCTTGTTTGTGGGGAATCCAGCTCCCCTCAAGCCTAGGTAAGAGTTGAAATTACTCCATCTATTTAGTTATTGAATAGCACACTGCTAAGGGAAACTATGTCAGGTAATAGCTAGATAAATGTTGATAGCACGTTGCAACCAACAGCTCTTGCCGTTATTCACACACGCAAGTAACTTCACACTGGAAAGAGGAACTTTTCACATGCGTTATCAAACTGTTGTATAAATGCCCTCTGGATCAGAACCTAATGTTCTCTCAGTAAAACGGGAGCTATTTCTTTACTACACGTGGACTTAAGAGACACCTTAATTCATCGCTCTAGACTGTAGGTACCAGCTAGAACATAAAACAATACAGAGCCAAATTAGTTTGATCTGCCTGCATCCAGACGTTCATGTCTTGTGTGCTATTTCAGTTAGTAAGGGAATGTGGTCTCAGTACTGGAAACCAACAGAAAAATAATTCAGATCAAATAAAAAACTATCGCTAGAGAGAGAATAACCTTTGTTCCACGTTGTTAGCACTGGGAAACATTCCACCTAACCCACCGGAAGAGCTGTTAGAAAAGCAGTATGGTTCACAACTTCTAGAGCTTGGTGTGCAATTGCTGGCAGATACTCAATACAGCGCATGCTAGAAGACCAAGGGTTTCAACATAACTATTTTTTCATGGTCTTTTTGTTACTGAGAGACGTGGGTTTACTTATTTAACCCCTCTTTCATTTAAATCAACAAAAACAAACACAAAGTAGAATCTGAATTGCCCGTGATTCAAATAAATCTCTTAAATTCTGCAGACCCCAGATCCTCCCAGTACCTCTTTATTTTTAAGGTATGCCCAATAATGATTTACTGTGAAATGTATAACGTATTTATATCACATACTAGTTGTAGCAAAAATAATCTATAAATGTTTAATAAATATTCTGTAATGCTCTTGGTGCGCATGCTATAAATAAGTAACAATAGATTTGCAATGAAATTTTTATATGCATTTTGGTTATTGTTATGCTCTAAGTGTTCGAGGATCCATTACTAACAAAGTAAATGCTGTTATCAAGGTTATAGATATGTTCTGTAAGCCATTTATAATGAAGTGTGCTACACAAAGTAAATGCATTCGCAGAGGTTGTTGACAAAGTGTAAGCGTCTAACAAACCATTCACACTGAACTCCACGCAGATACAAATGATACACAGTCATTTGATAAGTCACTTACAGCAAGACATGGAGTTCTCCTCTGCTAGAAATATATTTTAAGATCTCTGTGTGCCTGCGTCCTAACCGTAACATATAAATACATAGTTGGATCTTGAGAAATCTCTCACAAGATACAGTATTAAGGCTGCATCTCAGCTACCAGAGAATCTGGAGGATCAAGAGAATGAGTAAGTGCAAGAGACGCACTGGGGTCAAGAAAGCAGCTCGAGGTTTCTTCCCACACAACATGATGACGAATATCCCCGCTGCAAGGCAGAGCTGTGGCAAAGCCATAGCTTACTGGTAGGCCTTAGGAGTGCCGGCGTTATAGTTTTAGATAACCCCATCTCATCTGTAGGGACAGCAGGTTATGAAGAAGCCACATAAAAACTCACAAAAATATCCAGACAATAACCATTAAGTATTATTCTTCCACTAATGGAAAACTCCATTATTAAATTTCTTATGTTGAATGATACGCATCCATCCTGGTACCAAGAAGAGCCTGGGTACGATGAACTTGCCCCCTGATCTACAAACTGACTACTCCTGGTACTGCCATATTTAAAGACACTCAGGAAAGACTCAAGGAATACCAAGAATGAGTCTGTATGGCACCTTCTTAACATGCCCTCACACTCCAGGCTCACAGTGGGAGCGTGCCTGCCTGCTGCTTGCTCACACAGCCACCAGCAGTGCTGCTGCTTTCTCCTGCAGCCTTCAGCACTCTCATAGCCCCAGCAGCCTTTCTGACATTACCATCCTCAAACACTCTGGACAGCAGCATTGCTTTCTCGACAGGAAGCTGTGGTGGTTTCCTTAACTTCGTGAAAAGAGAACTACAAGTAGTTGGAAAGGTTTAAAACTTGTTTTAAATAACTTTAAATGTGGAAGGGTTTAATTTCCTCTTACAGAGCCACTCACCCAGGGTTTAACAATAGGGGATTTGGCTTGAAAAACTGCAGCAATATCATACCAGCAAGCTGAATACAAGAAAAAGTAATGCCTAGTTCTGTATTTCAGCTAATCTTCTAAAACACAGGGCTATTGCAGTCTGCTGGAACATGCACAGAGACAGAACAGAACTCAAAATAAATAAGGACTTCCTTTCAGTCCCTCACAAAGATGATAAAGTGGATGCCATGGAAGGCAAGAGGACGTCAACGTGAGACAAATGAGACAAATTGTTTTCTCAAAATATGGGATTGTGATAACATTAAACTTCTAAGGAAATACACACAATATTAATCCAGTAACTTTCACTGTTATAGCTGTTCAGAGCTATGGCTCAACAGCTATAATGCAAATTTAATTGCTATACTATTTCGTATATAGCTCCACAGCGTTGATTCCTTCCAAGGTGAATATCAAGTTTGCTCACTTCATATGTATAGCAGAACTGTCCAGCACACATGTGAAACACCAGATTTTGCTCTTTATTTAGAATCCCCTTCCATACTGCAAAATAAGTAAGACTTAAAACAAGAACTTTCAGTCTCTCTTTAGCTACTTGCAGAGGTAAATTCTTATCCCAGCTTAAGCCATATCCTCAGCTTTATAGCAACTCTAAAACATGAGAGGGAAATAATGATACATTAATGAACAATAAATTACAGAGGAAACACTACTGGAGTCCTTAGAACACCCATATTAATACTAAATGAGTTCATCATTATTAATAAAGTATAATAAATATAAAAAAGAATTATCAATAATTAGGCTATGATTTTATATGGTTGAACACCAGAGATGATATTTTATTTCAAATAAATTTAATAGATGTTGAAAAAAGCCATCCACTCTCCCGTGCAGAGCTTCACGTCAAGCAAAGCCATCAGAGGGATCCTGCGAGCAGCAAGCCCTGTCCGCACGCCCTGCACCTGCACTTGTGCTGGCCAGCTGGGGACACTGGCTCGGAGAAGACTATGCAATTAGGCTGGGTGCAGGCATAAGCTGTGGAAAAGAAAAGTAGCAATAATACATACATGTATAATAACTCTTCTTTTGTGACAGAAAAACCATTATATAAGCAGCATACTTAAATGAGAACCATCAAAACAAAGTACATCCCAGTGTTCCTGCACAGCACCAGGGCAAGCAGCAGCTTTTTCTTCCGAGTTCATCCTCCCATGTTTTGAGATTTTAGGTTTGCAGAAGAAGGATAAGGTCTTCTTCCAACAAAGCTTATTCCGATGACACCAAATCAGATTTATTTTCCTTTTCTTCCCTCATTTCTTAAGCTGCCCTGATGAAAGAACTCACGTGCATTTTCTAAAATTCTGCTGCTGGTGTTGCTCCTTCATCAGAAAAGCCAGGTGAAAACTTAGGTATGCATGCAACTATATGGAAGAGAGGGCTCTGTTACTTGTCTGGCAGCTGAGGAATACTCATGGAAAGGCATCAAGCACTTCAGTGTTTGAATACAAAAAATGGGCTCACAAGGCACAATCTCACTGGAATATTTCACGAATTTGTGCTGCTTAAACTTAAAACACAAGAACAAATAAATAAATAGAATTCCTGTGATGGAGTTGGGGAGGAGACCTAGGTTTTAGCTTTCTCTCCTCTCATTATATGAGTAGAGTCCTTTGTACAAAGATGAATTTGTTCAACTCATCATTAATAACGGCTTTGGAAACCTAACACTTCATAATTTCACACGATCATAGATTTAAAACAACAAAAACTTGTACTCAGCAACTGACAAAACACACCCTTCTGAGCCACCGCAGCTATGCAAATGCTGTCAATAAGATTCCAAATAGCACATTCATTGCCAGGGACTCATACTGAAAACTGAAGATCTGACCAAGCTATTGCAAACTGAAGGTTATTTTTCATTTAGATAACACTGTTTAAAATATAGCTATCTTGCTGAACTATCATTTGTCTTTCAGGTTCTTTGAAGCAGCACACAACTCGGAGCTCTGCCTGTCAGCACAACGGAGACAGGCTGCAGTGTGTGGCCGTGTCCTTCTGCTCTTCCTGCCCCTGTCTCCACATTTGGGTTCTGCAGGGACACTCAACCCACACTGATGTCATTCTGACCACACTCACCCTGCCAACTCTAAGATACCTGCGCTTCTTGCTGAACATGGCTGGGTACCCCAAGCAGAAGGATGTCAATGGACTGGAAGGAGCCTCAGCCAAGCTGCCCAGGGAGGTGGTGAAGTCGTCATCCCTGGAGGTGTTCAAGAAACATGTAGATGTGGTACTTCAGGACACAGTTTTATGGGCTATACTAGTGGTAGGTACACGGTTGGACTATATGATCTTAGAGGTTTTTTCCAACCTATGATTTTCTCCGGATACGTACCAAGGAGACAGAGGAGTCTTGAAGACGCTGCTGATCTCCATATTCTACTCCTATGTGTCCTTAATGGAAAGAATAACCTCAGATGGAAATATAAACAGTAATCTACAATCAGATGGAAAACAGACTGCTGCAGTGTCACAGAATATATATTTAGGAAGAAGAACATGGATCTATAAACCTCATAATGAAAGTTTGTATTTTCACATGACTATCGTGATCTTCAAGTTATGCTCCAAAATACTAACTATGAAGGTCTATAATTAGAAGAAACCAAGAACCTCACTGTAAATGGGAAGAGCCTGTAAGATTGAGGTTTCTCTTTCACAAACCCTAGGAATTGCTGTGCAATATACTACAATAGATAAGAGACATGGATACTGCTGTTTTCTTGTGTTACTGCTCATGTTTTCACCGTAAAACAGCTTCCTACTTCCTCTTTTTGAAATCATAGTCAGACGCTAGTCTGCTCTGAAGCATTCAGTGCAACTGAAAAGGAACTCCTAATTTCTGAGACTATATATTCAATTAAAGGAATAGTAGACAATATTTTCAAAATGCAAGTTGCTTAAGAAAAGAGACATTACTATGATAGGACCAATTTAAAATGCATGTAAAACACATTTTCTTGAGAAAGTATTTGATTCAAATTGTTCAAAGACAAAAACCCATAAAGGTCTCTTTATGTCTTCCTTCCTAATCTTCACCCAAGGTTTCAGGACCATAAACTGGCATCAATGGAAGCTGCATCTCAGGAATGAATGGAATATATGGCCTTTAATGGAAGAAATTTTTACACTTATAAGAGAAAGGGAGGGAGGGAGCAGTTCTATACTCTGCAGTCATTCAGCATAAAATTACTTACTTATTATTCATAACTATCCTTAAATGCTTTATTGAAGCATAATGTAAAAAAGTACCTGTCCATACTTAAAAACCAAAATTTCATCTATCCATCCTACATTTGGCTCTACATTTATTAAATGAATCCATTAATTCTCCCTTTTTTGACATTGCTAGGTCAGTGCACCAGCTTCCCTTGCCTGCAACATGGACAATGGCACACAAGTGCATGAAAAAAGTCACAGAAAATGTCAAAGCAGAGCCAAACACAGGGATGGGGAGCAATAGCAAAAGGTGCAGTGGGAGTCATTCTGGGTATTCAGAATGGAATCCCACACAACTCAGTCGGCATTTTCTTCCCCCTTAAGGCTTCCTGGTAGCACTGGGTTTCCCTGAACCCAAAAGCTTAACATACAGCTCCAATAAGCCTTATTTTACACCGAAGCCCTTTGTCTTATTTCTCTCTCCTGTGCTCAGGATACATACATTCTGCTTTCCAAGGAGGGAAATAGAGACCACTGGCAGCCTGCCTCAGTTCCCACACTTTATAAGCCCCAGCATACCAGAAGCCCTTTGCACTCCCTGAACTGCTCCTGGGGAACAGCCTGCTTGTTTTCCTGCACGCAGAACAGACCTTTTAGGAGGAAGCAGCTCTTCTCCTGACATTGGAGAGTTCATAACAAACTAAAGGAGATATCTGCCAGGGCCCGAATGCTGTCCAGCACGCTTCAGATCAACTCCATCAAAATATTAAGCAGAAAGCTTTCAAGCACTTACTTGCAATTTGAAAATATTAACTATCTTTTTCCACAGTAAGAAATACATTAGTCAACAAAAAAACAGTAGCTCTAATTAGCAAATTATCTCATTTACCAATGATTGCAGGCTTTCTGGAACACTCCTTTACTTTACCAAAACTGAAGTATGTACAAGTCCTCTCAGACACAAAACCCAAGCGGGGCGATTCCTACCCCCCTCCTCCAGCTTCACTCACCAGCTCTGAAGTTCCACTGAGCAATTCCCCACATCCATTCAATTTCCAACACTCTCTTAGAATCACACAGCCCCCATAGAACCTGCTACAAGCCATAGAAAGTACACGCACACAACCAACCCTCTAATTCCTCCTCATCCCTACCCCCAACAATACAGCTTAAACTACCTTACCTTGCATGGAAACAACAGGCAGAAAGGACAGAAAGCAATGGCAAGTGCCTTAATACCCCCACCTTTATTAACAGCTGCTACAGATCAGGGTACTTGGCAAGGATTTTACCTTTTCCTACTGTTTAACACTATCACGGGGCACACAGCTGAGTAGAGTCACCCAGTTAATGAATGGAGTTTTCATTCTGTTAGCATAGTCTCCCTGTTGGCTGGAAGTTTATTCTTTCAGTAGTTATTCTGGTGGAATGTAATCATTTAACTGTGATTTATGGTAGGGCTATATGCAGCTAGCTTAGTGCAAGGTGAACGCACAGTAGTGCTTTAATAGTCCTTTGCCATTAGCAGGTGTGTTTTTCAGTGGGTTTCACTGTGATTGGGGGAGTTGATAAATATAACATACAAAACACTATTGGTAAATGTCCTCAAGCCAAGAGTAAGCTTGCTGCTTGCCTCTCAGCAAGTAAGATAACCGCATACCTCTAGAAAATAACCTTCCAGGTGATAGCTGTGACTAAAAATTCAATAGGGAGGAGGAAAGAGTGTTTACAGGGGTGAGCTTAAAAGGACCAGCTCTATTCAGGAGCAGATTTAGGTGAACTAAAATCAAACCCAAACTCTCTTCTTGCATTGCTGTTCTTGCTTATTGCCTACCTTGCAAAATATCAACACTGATGCTAAATGGCATTAATGATTGCTAAGTTATATTGAATTGTATATCAGTCAAATTAATAAAGCCTACAGCACTTGAGGCATTTAGGTTCTTAAAAATCACTGGCATCTGCTCCTATTAAAAATGACAGATGATTTGCAAATCCAAACTTTGGGTGAAAAATGTTAGCTAACAAGGTGAAATTAAAATTTACATCTTTGTTCTAACATAATGAAGATAATTAAAAAGAGTGATAAAACCCTTTGATTAACCCTCATCCCACTTTGCATGGCACTTTATTATGCAAATTAAATATTGAACATTGTAAACTCAGAACCAGCAAAAGGATCCAATATAAATATACTCTAAAAAATTAAGAAAATATAAAAACATGTCATCGAATCTCTGACTGTGCCCTTTGTTACTGCAGAGTTATAGAGCAGAACTGGGGGCATGTGCTGCAGTGAGATAACTCATGTCTGGAGCTGCAGAAGGATTAGAGTTTGCTCGTGCTTCTTTCTTGTACCAGGCATCACATTATTCCCCCAATGATTTTGGTGTAGAGTTTAATTAGTTTCCCTACAATAATCAAGCAGAGCTCTGTCACCAGAAATGTTCAAACCCTGCAAAACATGCATCAAAGTCGCTGCACTTAGACTTGCAGGGTTTTGTTTGGATGCCTTCGGTTCTGTCTTGTTATTTTTCCAGTGGTAAAGGCGTCACAGAAACTTTCATACAAAGTCCTGCCTGGCAGAGTGATGTCTGCAGCACTGTTCAGCTCTGAGCACTTAAAATCTCTGCTTGGAGTCGTTTGGGATCCCCAGGGCACTTCCCTTGGCCTCTGCGGCAGTTCTGCGAGGCCTGGGCTGCAGAAGGAGCACGGCAGCAGCACTCGGTTTTAGGGCTGCTTCTCTTTCCGCACGGGTCTGTGTTTTGGGGAGAGCCTTCCTACATTCTGTATTTCGGACACCGGCCGAGGACAACTAACAAGTATGTAAACAGAAACTTCTTTACATTCACAATATCCACGTCACAGAGCAAACTATCACTGAGCAGGGACACAGGCGAGGTGGTAGAAGGGCGGTAGTCTATCTCTCAAACCCCAGCTGCTGCTTAGAAATACTGTATATAATGCTCTCTACCAAGTCTACAGCAAGTCATTGACCAAACTACTTGTCTGCTTCTCCCCCCGCACCCAAATTAGAGTAGCTAACTTAATGAAAAATGATTTTTTTTTCTTTTTGTTGCTTAGGAGGGTCTGAACATAAAGCTCTTATCACCAAGCCACAGCTGTAGGAGGAATCCTTTAATCACAGCCTTCCTCCTTGAAGAAGAATATAGATTTATGACCGGACTTTGGTTACTGAGCGAGAAAGAAATATTGCCAGCAGCCACCATACTACTTCCCATAGGCTGTAAACAGCTTTAATCTGCTTTAGCTGTCATTTTGAAGTCGAGAGATATTAGAGTACAATGTAATTATGTAGTTGTGGGCAGAAGCACAGTTTATTTTCTTCAAACTAAAGTGGCAGAGGTAAACTCGGAGAACGTGCCTAAACAAACACGTCCTCCCTTGGTCTTATGGCGGTCTCAGCTGCACCAGCCCTATCCCTTTTGTGCTGCTGTGACAGCCCTGCTCTTCTGCTGATGCACCATCACAGGAACCCAGGCTTTGCACCATGGTGAAAGTAGCTCACCTTTCTCTATTCCCCCACCTCTCAGATTCATACTCATACGTAGAAAGACACCGTTTGCTTAGAAAGTACAGAAAGCTACTGGAAATGCTGTAGGTTTTTGTTAAGGATACAACAGAGAAACATTCATCCCTCAGCTTCCCAGCCCCACCTAGAATAGGTGTTAATGTTTTACTTGCTTAAATACAACGTAGTGATTATATGGACAGTTTTAAAATAATCTGATGAATTATCATTTTGCTTTCATATCTGACAAGGCTTGCCAGGAAAGAAAACTTCTACTCGATATAATATTCATAGGAAAAGACCATTTAGCTTTCCCTGTACCTCTAACGTAATGAAAGTATTTCCTTTTGCATTTTTTGGTGAGTAAAGACCCACAGATTCCTGTCCAGAACATGCAAGCTTCAAGTCCAGCCCATATTTGATCAATTTCCTGTATTCTAGGTGAGAGTTGAAAGCACTAGATTATAGAGTTACTTTTCATTTGATTTAATGTTATTTTTCATACAAAATTTCTTCAACAGAAAACAAGAGAAACTCCAAGTCCATACAGTGATATCACAATTGTCAGACAATACGGTACCCATTGCTCAAACCTTTGCAGCCTTTAGGTCTGTCCCGTATTCAATAAATCTTCAGCGTTTCTGCAGGTATTCTCAAAAGATGCCTACGCTGGCCCCACTTTGTAAAACACAGTTGTAAGTGCATAAGTCCATATTAATTTAGGCTATCATCTGAGCACGTGCTTAGTTTTACTGGAATCTATAAAGTTATAAAACTGTAATAACCTTACCGACATCTTTCCTGACTTTCTATCTCGATACTGATATCTTTCCTGACTGATATCTCGAAACTACATGGACTGCTATCATTACTATGATGTTTCCCTCCGAGTTTTCAAGGAAAAAAATACTAAATCAAACTTTCTTTCTCACAGGATGCAATGCTGCTGTCTTTGCATGAGTTAAGACAACAAAGTGCAGATAAATGGCAGTCTTCCTGGATTTATATTGTTCTATACTGCATATTGCCTTTTAAAATTCATAGATTGAGGGATCTATTTGCCATCAGCTACTTGCTATTGCCTTTTCAAAGAGCTACTGTAACTATTATGCAAGACATTGCAGTCTCTCTGGATTTTCATACCAATAATCTCCTCCCGATTGTCTGAGTTTGTCCATCTCCCAGATTCTATCAGAAAGTGATTAAAAAGTCTGAGCGTGTTGTGCTCAGAGTGCCAGAAGTTCAGTTGGTTTTAGAAGGTGCAAAGATGAGTTGTCATGAATTAAACCCACCGTGACTTAGATAAAATGCATCCGCTCATTCATTAGCAAAAAAGAAAAAAGATGCAAAACAGTTTATTGAAAGAATTAAAAGGAGAGTGCTACAGTACTGGGAACAGTAATTATCAATTCTGTCTGAAAAGGGAATAAACAGTCCTACAGGGCTCTTTCAGTATCATTTTGCCTCTGTGTTCCAGCCAGGCATTGATCTCCATGGAATCCAAAGAGTTATCCAAGCAAATTATTCTTGCTAAGAGCAAGACTTCTCCTAGCAAGCACTTACTTATGATCTTGGTGCTGGGGGCCTATCAGGAAGATCTATTGGGCTTGTTTCTAATTTCAAAAGCTGAAGAATGTATATTTGTGCTAAAAATAAAAAAGTAAAATTTAGTTGCTTATACTCTACAGGATTTCCAAGTACAGTCCTATAGCTCCCTCAGTTCTTTATTTAAATGAAGACACAAAAGGGATAGGCAATCTCAGCCTCAATTCTGAGCTTTGAAAATGAAGTTGAAGAGCAAAGAAGACTGAGGAAAATTCTAGCAAGGTCTCAAAATGAAACCACAAAGCTTCAAAGATTTAGCAGGTCTTCTGAGTAAAGACAAACATTTTCAATTAATAATTTTTATCATAAATTTTGATAATTAAATGAGAACACAAGTGAATTTGTATAAATGTTCAGTCAGTGACTGTGAGTGTCTCCATGCTCTTCTCTACCAGCTTTCAGCAGTCATTCCAGGCATTAAAATGAATAGTTAAGTAAAATCCTTTACAAAACAGCACGATGGTCATAAATAAACTACAAAGCATAAAAGCAATCTTACCATTTCTATTGAAATAGACTGGGATGTTCATTCAAAGCTGGCATCTTCTAGTGGGAGATATCAAGATAAAGATATCCATCAAGAATATCTTCATAGGATTAATGTCGTAGGTGGGGTCACTCTGACACTTTTTTTTTGTACTGAGCTCTATGATTAATAAAACTGCTTGGAGAGTGTTTCTTTAATGACAGACAGATATATATTGTATGACCCGAGTTCTTCGTAAATGCCATCTTATTGTCAAAATGCTGAGAGAGAAATTTGATATGATTAATGTTCTTTCTTCCTCCCTTTTCCTCACACTGATCAAACAGAAGAAGGCTAATCCAGTTGCCTACAGTGAAGCGATTAACAATAAAAGGAATAAAAGAGAGAGGTGATTTCTGCAAAATTCAGTCTTTGTACCTCAAGGAAAACCTTTCATTTTACTCATTTTGCACTACAAATAATTAAGAGAGATGAATCAGAGGGCTGGAAGTGACCTCCAGAGATCAGTTAAATCTGTTTCCCTGCTTGCAGGCAGAAAACCATATATGGGCTTTGCCTTTGTGTCTGTCTGAAGTTGGGACCTCCAACCTCTCTAGCCACCCTGCTCCAGCACCCCGTGATCAAAGGAAAGCTTTTTCTAACACCTCACTTAAATTTTACTTTCTTTAATTGCAATTTCCTCTTATCCCATCTACCATAAAACCTGGAGAACACGTGCCATTTCACATTATTTTAAGATTATCCAAGACGATATTTTTGTCAAAAGGCGTGATTGCAGCAACTCAAGCTGCACATCCATGCCGTGTCCCCTGCGATGGCTCCAGTGCTACAGCTTTTGTAGTCTGTGCTGCTGGTCCATCTGAAAATGAGCTGTGGATGAAACCTGAGCACGGTGAAAGCAGAAGAATGGCTGCAGGGCAGAAGGAGGCTGGGGATGATGCTAGGCGCAAACTGCTCCTGATGTAACTGCCAAGAGGAACATCTCCCAAACAGCAGCCCAAGTCCCCTTCTCACTGAATTTCACCTAGCCCACGGCTTTGAACCCTGTGTTCGAGCACTTTGGTTATTCCCATGTAACCTAATACTTTGTTTTTGTCTCTGTTAAATATCATTTTGCATTAACAGAACTATGTATCTATAACAAACATATAAAAAACCACCCGACTTGCCCTTCTGCCATTCTAGCATGCTGATTTCTCCTAGCTTGGCAACATCTGCAAATTGAATAAGCCCATTCTCTATCATATACCACTAATCCTGTTTAAAAAAAATAATTAAACAGCATCATATTAGACAGACAAGATGGTGGGTTGGGTAATGTATATATAATTGAGGACACCTGATATACGTGTTAATAAAAAATGAACAGAATGTCTCTGATACAAGATGTTAACGAAGCCAAGAGCTACAGCAGGCCTAAGAATGTTGTCTTCAAGTTAATAGTGAAAAGGCCTTCCATGGTTTCTACGAAGAAAGCAGAAATACCAGAGAAAGCTTTGGAAGGCATTACACAAACTTAGTTCTAACAAAAAGGACTGTTTGAAATTTAACTGTGGCTGCCAAAAGTTCTCTTAGGAGAAAGCTGAAAACAAAAGGGTTCTCAGATAGGATATGTTTGCTTTTTCCTGTTGTAAGAAGCTTCCTAATACAGAATCAAGGCGGTCGAAGATGGAAGGAGAGAAAGGCCCCATTGAAGCCAGATATTAACCTTCCAGTGCATTATCTGAACAGCTGTGTTAGACATGTAGTTTTCCAACTTCCTATCCAAATCTGTTAACTTTTAGGATCGGTAGTTATCATATTCATCTCTTCCCCCACCACCAATATCTGCTCTTTTTTTCACCTGCTTCATAAACCAGAATTACTGTTTCTTATATAAGCCTTGAGGAACGGGACACTAAATTAGATAAAATAGTGGCTAATCTGTTAAGGTGATTCTTGTATTCCCCGTGGACACCAATTCTTGGAGAGCTGTACTCACGAAGCTAAAATTCATTCCCTGTAGAGAGAGCCAATATAAGCTTTTTGTGCCACTTGTAAGCTCTACAGCTGTTGTGCTCCACAGATACACATCTAATCCATATTTTTGTTAGCGGGAGCTTCAGGATTTTGTTCATTCAGTGAATAGAATCTAGAAGAGGTTAAAAGAATAAAAGTACTCTGCTTATTCCACCTGCAAAGATGGTTTTACAAGTTTTAGAAGCAAAGTTTATGCACATTATTTGCTGTTCAGAGGGTTCACTGCTACCTCTCACCACTTCCTCGTGTTCCGTCCTCTACCTCAGACTGCACATCAAACACCTCTGTTTCACAGAATCACAGAATCACAGAATGGCCAGGGTTGGAAGGGACCACAAAGATCATAAATCTCCAACCCCCCT
>JAOWBP010004330.1:2697264-2726783 GCA_028571105.1 Tragopan temminckii
TCGAGTGGTCCACCCATCAAATCCACATCCCTCCAATTTGGAGATAAGGATGTGGTGGGGGACCATGTCAAAGGCCTCGCTTAAGTCCAGGTAAATGACATTGGTCGCCTTCCCCTTGTCCACCGATGCCATCACTCCATCATAGAAGGTCACCAGATTGGTCAAGCATGACCTTCCTCTGGTGAAGCCGTGCTGGCTGTCTAGGATCACACGCTCATTCCTCATGTGATCAAGCATGGCATCCAGAATGATCTGTTCCATGATCTTCCCAGGCACAGAGGTGAGACTCATCAGCCTGTAGTTCCCAGGGTCCTCCTTGCTCCCTTTCTTGTAAATGCGAGTGGCATGACTCTTCCTCCAGTCATCCAGGACCTCACCTGACACCCATGACTTTTCAAATATGATGGAGAGCAGCTCAGCAACCACTTCAGCCAGCTCCTTCAGAAAGAACAACGTCCTCGTAGAACAACTGCCCAGTTTTCAGATTTTCTCATTAAAATAATTACTAGTTCTGTTCTTAGGTTCATGATCCGGTAATCACACATGTACTACTACCTGTAGAGTACTGATGTCTTTTAGGGCTCTGTGAAAATCCTGAAAGTAACATCTGCAAAGAACACCAAGTACCCTCACACTCAGCTCTTGAAGCATCTGTTTCTTCATTGGACTAGAAAGGTCTCCTAGGAAAAAGGCAATGGAAGGGGCAGCTCCTCAGAAGGTTGGCCAGAAGGCGTATAACCTTGTATTTTAAGGTGTTCTAGGTCCGAGCAAAACTGCAGAGCATATTTGCTCCATATTTCAGCCTTGGCCTTATCGAACAGCTTTATCTCTATGAATAATCCCATTTGAATATAACAAGGTTGAGTTTCTGAAGGTTGGTTATAAATTATACCTGTAAATAATTTCTCAAGTTACTGTTGGCAAATTCCTTCCGTTAGGATGGCCTGTCCTTAGACTGCCTCAACTCCAGTCCCTCTTTGCTATTAAACAACAAATCCAAAACATTTAATAACAGCTCTTTGAGTCTGTATCCATTCTACGCTTTTTCCATTGAAATTGCTTATGCACTAACTACAGCAGAATTCACACAGATCAAGTGAACCATTAAGCTGCTGTTCTGGATATCATATTTTTTGCTTCATTCTTTTCTTGAAGAGTGCACTCTTCAAGGCATCAAGGACTCAAAGGATAGAAAAAACAAAAATGGGAGTAGGTCAAAGATTTGTTATATGCTTCCTCGTCACTGTGTAAAAAGAAGGCAAAACTAATAGGTTGCTTACTTAGAGATTTAATTAAAGCTTATGCTTCCAGAATAAGAACTGCAATTAATGCTCATGGTTTCCACAGTTCTCAAGACCAAGTTAGTGGATTCTATTGCTGATGAAAATCTCCTGAATGTATTATACAGTAACATTATTGAAATCAGTGAGTTTTAAATAAGAGAGCTTACTCATTTGAGAGGGCAAAGAAAAGGATTCAGTTCCTTTTCCCTTCCTCCTAGGTGCTAACAGCTTACTGTAATTACCCAAGTTCATGGAAACTGAAACAAAAAGCTGCATGCTATCAAGGATGCAAGGAGTTTTCTCTTTTTTTCTTCTTAGACCCTGGTAATAAAGATGCATCTTTATTATTTTCCTTGCTGCAGCCTGAAACAAAATAGCTGATTCTCAGGTGGAAAAATAATTAGAAACATAGGAGGCTGAATGAATTTTGAGATATTGAGGAAAATATAGTTTGAACTGTCAGGTTTACCCACTTACCCAGAGGAACTACAAAGCAGCAAAGAAATAAAACCTTCTTAGAACTTAAAGCTTTCATCAGCCTATTCCCTCTGGCTGATTTTTTCCCCAAATCTCTCTCTTCCCAGTGGCTCCTATTAGAAACACAAATAGTTTGCCTCTCTGCTTAGTGACAAATGTCACGTTACTTCAGTTTATTTATTTATTTAAATACTATTAAATTATTATGTTTCTTTTAACACAAGGATAGAAAGACTACGCAACATATTCAGACAAATATGCTTTGTTTTGCAAAGGATTTTCAAAGGAAAACAAAAGTACTGGAAGTTCAACTTCAGCCTGTTAGGCCAAAGAGCGCAGCCCTCTCTTTGACACTTGACCGGCACAGCTACAATAGCTGCCAACAGGACCAGTGCTATCTCTCTGTATATGTTTACAACAGATATGGATTAGTACAGAGAATGCTTACAGTCTTTCTTGTAATCACTGTGACCAGATCATGAAAAATTAATGGACAGAAATTGATTCCTTACTCTGCAATTAAAAAGATAAGGACAATCGGCATCCAGTGCCTCAGCAAGCCCCAAATCTTTCATTGATCATTACATTTTCCTCTCCCCCAGAAAACACTTTTTCTCTCATCACTTAAGCGCTCTTTGGACAGTACAATGTGTACAGAATAAATCTCTTCATATTCTTGCTACAGAAAGTGCTGCATTTGCCCAATCATCTTACAATGGCATCCCACTCCTACAGAAACCAGGCCAGCATCAGTAGCAGCTCCAGGTCTTCTAGATCAATTCTTTTAACCTCTAGGCACAAAGCACCAGCTCCATGCACTGGTTCAGCTGAGGCTCCCACCAGTGTGCAGCAGGGCTGAGCTGGACCAGCTCCAGCTGCAGGCTCTGGACAGCCTCCTCCTGCTTCAAGCTACGGAATGCTGGGGTAGCACACCCCTACAACTGTTGTGTCTGCTCCTTTGCTCTGCTGCCTACACTCAGCAGTCACAGAAACAACCAGCACAATAGAAAGGTGCTATAAAAGAAAAGAAAAAGATCTCTCACCCATATCAGAAAATTCAAGGTTCGCAGAGAAAAGCTTCACCAAGGAAGGATCACCAGAAAGAAATCTTTTCCCAGGGTCAGTCAACCCTTAAATGAGGTCTAAGAGAGGTGCAGCCAGGCTCCACCCCTTCTGGTCACAGAGAATTGCCTTCACCTGTGCTCCCAGGGCTGACTGGGTCCTTTCCCAGGTGCTCAATCAGTAGTCAGGCCAGGACTCAGCAGTTCCCATACACCACCCAACAGAAAAATCAAAAGAGCATGGAAAGTCATCTTCATAACCTAATTTCTGTGGAAAAGAGCAATCCAAAGTGAGAAGCTTCAGCAAGCTGAAGTCTACTGGAAGAACGAGGAGGCAATGTGTCACGGGGTGATTGCAGGTAGTCTTCCTACTAGAACACCTTGGAAAAGTAATTACAAAGAGATTCGTGTCTTGGCAGATGGCAAAATGGTTTTAACGGGGAAGTCGCAAGTGGACTTCCAGGCACGGTGATAAGCATCAATTCCTTTTCACAGCAGCAGAAGCATAAGTGTGAATGACTTTCCCTAACTACTCACTGCTACATTTAAAAAAAGACTAGAAAGAGCAGAGGACATGAGAAGCACCAGAGCAAACCAGTAAGCTACTCAGAGCACAAACTCCACACTACATGGAGGAGAACTAGGGGAAACATGTTTAAGAACAAACTTATTCAAAAGCTATTTAAACAGCCAATCACTGTTAAATTGTGCAGAGGAGGCAATATGCTCTAGAGGGAGTGCAAACCAGAAGAGATTGACTTCTTCAAATTCACAGCCGTGGTGAAGCAATCAAATACTCCAATGCCAGCGCTCCCCTTGGAGACAAGACAACCTGGGGCCATACGACCTCAACCTCTGATATGCACAGGGAAAATCTAATGAGAGATTTGCTATAGGAACTGATGTCTTGAAGTGACAAATTACAAGCTTCACTGACCTCTCGTGAAGGGGAAGTTTCAAACTTTCATCAACGCAATTGAGCAACTGAGACAGACACGTGCAAGGAAAGGAAAATTGACTCTAAGCAGGGACATTCACAGTTGCTGATAAAACCAACTTTAATTCCACATTCTTGTTAGTCAGAAGTGAAATGACAGTGAAGGAACACAAAATATAGAAACACTGAAAAACAAGAAGGTGAAATCCTTGGCTGGGTAATTGATTTACTGCCCCCCAAATCAGCACTGCTTGAGAAGAGATGCTCTGAGGATTTAGTCATTGCTAGGCTCAGTCAGAACCAGGAAGTTCCCAAGCGTTCACAATCAAAATAAATTAAATTAGATTAAACTCTTCCAAGCTTCTAGAACTACCAAAAAGGCTTACTTTGGATTTTGACTACAGGGTAAATCATGGGTACAGTGCAAAACAGAAAGCTTATCTTTCAAAACTTGTATCTCTGTAATTGCCAGAATGTTAACCGTGGGAGATTGCAGTACTGCAAACACGTTAGTTAATATTTCCAAGTGGCAAAGATTTCACCCCAGATTTCCAGCTCCATATCTTATGCACTTAATAGGTTTCATGCTGATTATTAAGCTGAACAATACAGAATATCATGCTGTTGGCAAAAAAACATTATCATTAATAAGATTATATATTTGCCTCTAAGAAGGAAGAAACCACTCTGGGCAATTGATCTATGCTTTCAGAAGACTAATAATGTGAAAAGTGAAGTGATTTGTCCCATCAGCCTTCACTTCCTATTCTAGGAGAAGAAAAAAAAAAAAAAAAAGATTTCTGCGTACTAAAAACTGTACAGAACTTTCAGAAGCTCTTTTGGTAGATCAGAGCCTGATACCCAGGCCAGTCACTTACAGCTCTCGTCTTCAAACCCAGTGATTTGTGGTGTTCCACTTGAGATCCTTCCTACTCGGGGTCCAGCTTTTCTAAACAAGATGACTGTACATGTGCCAAGAATCAAGCCTCTCTGGAATGCCAAGCTGGGAACCTGAAGGCACAGACACCTGCAGTCACTAGCAAAGCTTAAAAAGTATAAGCATAATTCCCAACACTCACACATTCTCTCAAAGCTTGCAAATGAGAATAAATCACACCTCACAGAAAGCCTTAAATGACAGGATTTGGCTCCGCTGCATACAATTCTTCACTGAAATGTTACTTCACGTCACTTTTTATTGCCCTGCATGCATGCCAATGTGTACAAGATTAGTGCTGCTGCCGCAGATGAGGAGATGAACTACCACTGTTCCTAGGCTTGCATCCTTTTAAAAACATCACTGGTAGTATGAAATCCAATTAAAAGCAATCCTTTTTTTTTTCTTCCCCAGAAAAAGGAGATGAAGCACAACTCAGAAAATGATGCGAAAGGTAAAAAAAAAAAGACCTAGAAAATGGAGCGCTTTACAGTGCAACATAACAACGAACAAAGCTTCAAAAAAGGAAAACACTTTGGTAGTAGAACAATTAAAAAGAACTCAGGCTAAAATTCTGAAACAAAAACTTGAGGGAAAGCAGACTCAGGTGTTCTCAATCTACTCCCAAACAGACCAACAGCATTAACAATCAATACTCTTTAGGTGTGTTAAAGCTTCACCTTCTAGCTAAGAGAAATCCAATGGATGCTCCTATATTTATAAGTGGAATTTTGACAGCAGAGCAGATACATCTTCATCAGTGCTTTGTGTCTGCCTGCCCCCTCACTTCAGTTCTTATTGTCATTTTGCAATATATTAATGATCCAAATCATTGAGTGATTCCAGTTAGGCTGCAAGAGCTTCTGTGAAGTAGGCAGCACTCCTCATAATGATAGATTGCAGGAATAATGGCCTCTTTACTGAAAACGAAACATCAGGAAACTGGCTTAGAAATGTCAAAAGAGGAGGGGCTGAAGATCACAAGCAAATGCCTTATTAGGAAAGACAGAAACAAATATTCAAGAGGGCAGTGTTATTTTGAATTCACTTCTGCAAGGCTACCTGTATGGTAGACAACGCTCATCCTGGCATCCAGCATCGTATGATGTTAGGACAGCGATTTCTCCATGATGACCTGGACGTGACCAGCCCATGTCTTTCTCTATAGCACTGAGGCTGTAATGAAGCAAGTACTTGCAGCTGGAAGGTGCTGACGTCAAGCTCGTAGCAGCTGGGGAAGGGCTGGAGAAGCCCTACCATTGCGGCCATTGCACAGATGGAAGTACTCTGGTGGTACAATCATATGGTGGATTTTCCTAGAAGATGCCACTGCTATTCCACGGTTCCAAACAGTGAAGCTGCCACAGCGGTGGGCTGTGGTGTCTTGGAGCCAAACACACGACTGGAGCTGGCACACACGCGCCTCGTGCTCCCGACTCACAGACTGCGTACACATCACTGAAAGAAGGCAAGAAATTGCAAAAAATGCTGGGGTGTGGTAGTGCCTGGCTCTGTTCCTACCCAAACACTCAAGTAGGCTAATAAAGGTGGCTGCTCACATATTTGAGGGAGTTCCGCAGGTTCAGAAGGGTCAGTGACCCTCCTAGGTTTGGCACATCGAGGCCAGTCTGAAACTCGCAGAGTTAAATATAAATAGCTTCATGCACAGGCCAATTAAAGCAAACTGCTTTTCTCCCCTCCTCTCCTATTCTCCTTCCATTTTATCTCTTTGGACTGACTGCAGAACTGGCTGAATCTTATCCCTTTCAACTGCCCCGTGAAACCCTCTAATTAGCTTTCTGCTCCTCTGATTAGTAAATGCAATCCAGTGGCTATGATTATATTTCCAGGTGCTCTACAAATTTTCTGACGATAAACTAGACAGACAAAATCCATGAATACACAGACAACCTGTAAAGTCTAATGCTTCCATGAATTAGTCTATCTGAATAAGAAAAATGCCATTAATGCGGATAAGCCCCTTCAACTCTCCCCATTAATGGCTGGTCTTAATTCACAGGTGCCTTTTTAATCTCTGCTGAATTCCTCTAGAATCTAATGAACGCATGTAATAATAATAGCAACTAAGAATTTAATCCTGATTCTCAACTTTCTTAAATTAGACCTTTGTCATTAAGAGATTACAGGATAGTGAATGATGGTTAATCAATGTTTTTAATTTGACCCCATTATTTATTTGATACAGTTTCTCACATGGTGGCTATAAATCTTCCCCCCCTAACCAAGCTTGGCCACTAGAAGCAACGATGAAATACTGAGCGAAAAAATACTAGATTTGATGATCCTATTAGATGCAGGTTAAAGTATAATTAATCTCTCTGCATGTGAACAAACCTTTCAAACCAATACATATATGCACATATGTAATTCACACATAGCCAGACACTTCATGTAAGATTTATTGTGCTTCATTTTTTGTCTCCGTTAACTCTTAGCACTATCAGTCAAGATTTCCCAGCACTTACCACAGCATTAGCCCTAAGCATCGGGAAATCACATTTCTTGGTGCCAAGGCTTTAAAAAGATTCTAATTCAGCTATTAAACTGGAGGCAGCATGTGCCAGCCCCACAGCACATTCACCCATTAATTCCGTCCCCTGGAAAAATGACTGCCTCTTGCACCAGCCTGATAAAATGAGGAAACGTGCCGATTATGTCTGTGGCAGCTATCCTTGACCCAACCAACAGTGACAGTCATCAAGCCGCAGTACCTAGAGCGCTGCAAGCTGTGTGAGCTAACCCAAGACATCATTAATTCTAAACACCAGAGCTTTCGTCCAGATACTGGAGTTCAGAGAAGCTTAAAAACAAATCCCTTTGGTGGGATGAAATTCTGTATGCTGTTCATATTAACTTTACAGACAGCATTTGGAACTTATTTCTCCAGCTGGACAGGTCAAATAAGAGAAATCAAAGCACCAGTGTCCTTCCCTGGATTGCTCAGAACTGGACCTCAGGATCAGTTAATAATGTTGCACAGACAGAAGTCGAACTGACGGAGAGTCAGGCTGGTTTTTATTTTATTTTTAACACAACAGAGTGGAGGGGACAAAGGAGTTGTGAATGCCATAGCCTGAGTGATTTCTCCAGCCAGGATCTGAGAGCACACACATTCAGTAGAAGAAAATTTTATGAAAACGGCATTTCATAGGAAAAAACTAACATGGTATTAAAACAGCCCTTACAACCTAATCCTATTAAGTCTTTAGGAAGGCATTCATAATTCACAAATGGCCTGGTCCTGGAATTTTGGAAAGTTATTCTGTAAGTGAAAATCTTGAAGGTGTCCCATGGGATCACCATAAATAAGTGTATATTGTAGCTTAATGAAGAATTTCATCCCTGGAAGAGCTGACGTACTTGATGCTGTTTTGGATGCAGTGCAGCATTCTTATCAGATGGAAGATGGTAGCTTAAAGCATTGCCATCCAGCTGCAAACCTCACCCAAATAAAGACATCTCCTCTGCTGTCACAGTCCAAGTATCGTCTCTGCCAGCACAGCCCCAAAGTGAGCATCTTTTTTCTCTCCTCTCTTGTTTCAAAGAGACAGGATTTGACTGGAGCCATCACACAATTGGCACCGTTTCCACTGTCACATCTGCCCACAGACCCCAAACATCCAGAAATGGGAGATCTTTGTATGACCATCATGAAAGTGACAAGCATTTTGGAAATGAATACTTGTTACTTTGTGATGTGCTACCCTGAGAATTCTTACTTGTGCCTCTTTGCTCAACACACACACAGAAAAGACAGAAATACACATTTTAATATGGAGGTAGGCAAATGGTATCTCATAGATGAAGTACCACAGAAGTGCACCATATCCTTTTCTCCCAGTTTCTGCTTCAGAAAGTAGGTGGCAAATAAGGTAAAGCTCAAACAGGATGGACCTCCAAATGTCCATTAGTAATTGCACCTCCTCAGCTTCCTCTTAGGCATAAAGAAAGTAACCATATCTCTAGAAGATCTCAGTATGTTTGGTTTGACAGACTGCTCCTAAAAAATGGGCAAATGCTGGGGACTAAATGGTAATAAAGTCCTAGGGTGAAATTTCAGACCGCCCAGGGCCAACTGGGTACACCACTAGTTTCATATTTGACTTTTTATTTCAAAAAATACATACTGAATGATAAAATCTCTGGCCAGTTGAGCTGGGAATAGGTCCAAGGAGTTAATACAGAAACATCATAGCCTAAGTCAGACAAATCCTTTGAAAAATTGCAGCCAATGATTTATTTGTGGAGTGCTGCTTTCCAGTAATAACAATTTTAGTTTTGGATAGTCTTGAAATGCTATTCACATTTATGCCCATTTTTCAATGTAGAAGAACTTGTGTTGCCTTAGCAATATAATTTAATGCTGTATTATTATAATACTTTTTGCATTCATATTTATTTGTCCACAGCAGCAGACCTAAGCAATTTCTGTGGGCTCACTCTCCTTTTAAGAAATTTTACTAGTTAATAAATAAAGCTTAGCCTGGTTGCAGAGGTCCATCCCCCAATAGTTACTATTCTCTTTCTGACTCACAGACCAGCTGCAATGAAAACAATGCCCTCTCGTTCCTCTTAGCACTTAAAAAGGTTTATAGATCTCCAGCCTCCTACAACTCAGCAGAAAACTGCTCGCACTTGACAGTCTTCAGAAATCAGCATTGTTTCCATCCTCACTAAAACTGTCAGCCACACAAGGTCAGGAAATGAGGAGAGCTGATGCCACCTGAATCATTACTACCTCTGCGAGACCTCTCTCCTCACTCCTGTCTTCCAGAGAAAGCTGGTATACCCAAGAGTGTAAGTCTTTGAAGTTTTTTAAAACTGTCATAAAATAGTTTCTGGAAACTGTTTGGAGAACTACAAAGAACTCAAACCTTTCGAATTGTAAACTCATGAATACTTCCTTACCACAGTTGTCAAACTGCAGTAGTGTTTTGCAGGGGTTCATGAATATGAGCACCTCTGCTACAGCCTCTACTCTAATAGGTTATTTCTTTTAGATATAATCCTACAAGGACAGCAATAATGAATCCTTTCAAACTATCTAGACTGCATCTACTCTTGTGCCACTTAAAGTCACCATGTAAATCTGTACGACAGCTCAGAAGAAACAGTTTGCTTCTGAATACCGTGATATGCGCTCATAAAAACAATGTCCAAAAGATAAGAGGAAAATAAATTCCATCATATGCCTTTGAGACATTGTTTGTCTATTTTATTCCGTTTAAAAATCATAAAAACTGTGCATGACAGAATACAAGCAAAAGGTTTTTAGTGAGCAGAGGTGACTTTCTCTGAAGTCTGTAAGTAGTTGAGAAGACCTCATGGATAATAATGCTAGTTCCCTGACAACAAGGCAGTTGTAATTAAATTGGTACTTGCTTACTGCATACCTTCATACATAAGAAATTGTACATCAGAAAATTCAGTTAGGGGTCATATCCATAAGATCCTGCATGTATAAATACGATGTGTGCATGCATTACGCTTACCTCCATCCTACCAAAGGCATCATTATTCACCTTAATTCTTAATCTTATCCTTGCTGTCATCAGGTTATACATCTCAGATGGGAATGTTGCTTTCCATTTTGTGGTCAGATCTGGTATTGCTGTTGGCTTTTTCACTTGTCAAGTACACACCTTCCAGTCAATGTGGTAACAGTGAATATAAAGCCCTGGCTGGTGTAAATCAGTGTGACCACACTGGCCTCAGCACGGTCTGAGCAGTGAGTTGCAGGCATAGGAGAGTTCCTTGTGTGGGGTGGAAGACTGGCCAGCCAGCTGCCATCTCTGAATGGGGAGCTCTTCGGGTGTTAAAGTCTGAGTTTATACAGATGAGCTTTGTACCAGTAAGGCCTATTGGACTGCATTTGGTGTTGTGATAAGCACGCTAACACACAGAACTTTCACCAAACATCTGATCCGATCTGGCATCCCTGAAATCTGCAGAACTTTCCTGTCAACCTTCCTTTTGCTGTATCAGACCCAAGCCAAGTGCAGTTCTCTCTTCTCTCAAGCCAACAACTGATTTCAGCTATGACTGGTGTTCCAAAGGTATTTTTCGGTCAGCTATGCCACTCCCCTCCCTGTTCTGAGCAGACCACTTTGCAATACGGCACTCACCCTTTGGTTAATGATAGCGTTAAAAAAATCAATGGCTCAATTAACAATCAGGAATGGAGCTTCCAGGCAACAAGCACCATGATCAATAACTTATGTTCAGTGAAATTAAAGGCACTTGTTAAGTCAAGTGTTAAAAGCTGCACACACTTAATATGGGAATATCAGTCAAGAACAGTTTGGCAGTTTAACTTGAGAAAATCAGTAAGTACAAAGTTCCCATACTATGTTCCACACCAGTGGGTAACTAATGAAGCATAAATATTCTCACAAACTCATTTCTGTAATAAATTCTCAAAATCCCCAATCCACAGTAGTAGTGCTGAGTTGACATAAGCTTTCACTTCTGTTAGGAGTTAGTCTTGTAAAATATGAATCCAAAACGCAGCTGGCAAAACCAGATCCAAAGCTTGCACAAAGGTAGATCCCCGTGACTTTAAGGCACTTCAGTGCATGACGGCCTTGCTGCTAGGAATGACAAAACTTTCCTGCCAGTATAAAGTGACATTTTAAGATTGCTTCCAGCAAATTTCTCTGAGATCCACAAAACATTGTCAGTTGAATTAGAATCCATTGATTTTATGGGACAGAAAAAAGCAAGAGTGCAAACAGCAAAGGACGAGTGATGTGAAAACATTTGAGTTTTTGGAAGATTTATGGACATGCATTGTAATATCAAAATCAAAATCCATGTGCAGACATAATGTCCTACTATCATATTCCCACCACATTTTACAAGATGGTGGTTTGAGGGAAGATTTTTCAAAGACATAAAGGACAGTGAGCTGCTTAGCGTGCCGTAGAAGCTTGGCTAAGTCAGATGTCTCACTCTCATTTATGCAATCTAAAATCTCCTGCTTAACTTTTATACATCAGCTCTCAACAGAGCTTTTCTTGAGAAGAGAACACTGTGTCAAAACTGACTCCTACATCAAGCTGGTGACAAAATTTGTCTCGTGGTCAATAGCCTTGTTTTTAGAGCTCCACTGATAACAGAGATGATTTAGCAGCAAACTCCTGTTCTGGGAATAGCCAAATTGAAGGCTGCTCTTCTGATTATACCAAACTGCTTCTACAGAAAGTAGGGAATATTCACAGGATTATTTATGTTTGTTCAAAACTTTTAAAAATAAATAGAATAAATGAAATCTTTGCATGCCTCATTTTGCATATCAAGGACTTTCTCTCATAGCAGCCTGGTGTATATATATACATATAGTACCTATTTCCAAATAGCACAGTTTTGTAAGGCCTAAATTGCTTAAGCAGTAATAGAAAATGTGGGGGTGGGAGGGTGGTGGGATGGCAGGCTGATTCTCTTCAGATAATGAGCTGCCCCTTTCTTCACTGTGTTATGATCATACCCAGAGCACTGCTGACTGCACTTTGATGGGTACCTAATCAACAAAAATCAATCATCCGAAATTGCACAGACAGTATTTCATCTCCATCAAAAATTGTCTTCCTACAGAGCTCCATTAATCTCTTCATCATTGTTTAACACAAAAAGAAACTTCTGTTGTAAAAGATATCCGACTTTGGTTTAAATTATAATTAAAACTGTGCTGTATTCACTTTAAGGAAGCAACTAAGGCTATATCAAGTATTTGCTCAACAGGACAATTTTGCTATGCAAAATTAAGCAATGCCCCTTGGCTACACATGGCAGGATGACCAAATGGTAAATGCAAGTGTGAATAACCACGTTAACTAGCACTAAAAGGCTTATCCTTTCATCTCACTCACAAGTGAGCATGTTGTCAGCTCTCACAACTAACCTGCTTGCCTTGGGCAGACCAGAAGCCCGGCTCTACCTGCTCTCAAGGCAAGGGT
Organism: Tragopan temminckii; assembly: GCA_028571105.1. Classification (NCBI taxonomy): domain Eukaryota; kingdom Metazoa; phylum Chordata; class Aves; order Galliformes; family Phasianidae; genus Tragopan; species Tragopan temminckii. The sequence continues at coordinate 2,709,936 of JAOWBP010004330.1, forward strand.
GGGAGGTGGGCACAGGCAGAGCAGAAGTCTTCCTTACCTCAATCTGCAGACAATAGCTGTCTTCAGAGCAGAGCAGACTGCCCAGCCTGTTCAACACTTTCCTCTCCACAGCTCCTTATAGCCTGACCTCAGTCCGCCACAAACTTCTATTGTGGGAACGCTGCAAGCTCCCCCGTGCCCACTTTGCCCCTTGCCTCTCACCCCCTCCCCTTCCTCCACCACCTTAATCAGAATCAGGCATGCTGCAGAGAACATTTCTCAGTGAAATGCACTGCGCTACGAAAAGAGCAAGCTGGGGCAGCGGGGCAGTTAGAAAAACATCTATGCTAGCTTGGTACCTGTCCTGGAGCAGGGGGTAAGACTGCTCTTTCCGTGAGGACAGCCCAGCACATTTAGGTTCAGGAAGCTTTTGGAATGCAGGATCTAAAGAGAAGGCAGAAGACCCAGGAAACAGCACAGCAAGGGCAGCAGTGGAGGCTGGGAGGGCAGCAGGAAACATGCTGGCAGCAGCCAGCCAAATCTCAGCTCACGACTGTAATCCAGCATAAATCCATGCTGCCGTCCAGCACTGGGCAGGCTGCACTGCGGCCTCTCATCACAGCCAGCCTCCCTTTTAATTGCACCTACAGTGTCTTACATGCCATAGGAAATCATCCAGGGGAAGGAGTAAAAAGCCGTTAGGAGCCTTGCTGGCAGAGCTGAAAGAGGTGTTTTCTGTTCCTCTGCTCCAAAAAGCCCACAAGAAATGCTGCCCGGCATGAAGATTTACTTGCGTGTGGGCTGTCACCTAGATGACCTGTTCTAACCATAGCTACCCTGGAAAGACAGCCCATCACAGAGGAAGAAATCAACACTGAGATACTGCTTCTTGCACTGGGAACTGCATTGCTACTTCCTCTCATGCCTCTGTGCTAACAAAAAGGGACTGCAGCTGCAGCGCCGTCCGCCCTCCTTATTTGCAGGAACACATTACTATACGTGAACTGCATGACTTGCATCTCCCTGTGCTTAACATTTAAAACAAAGAGAAACCACTGAACAAATATAAACACAAGTACTATAAAAGCAGTGAAGCCTAATGCACACACATTTAAGTGTGTGTCTTTAACTCCTTCACAGCATTTGCTTCTGAGCCCACATCCAGTAAGGGAATGTTGGATAAAAGTAAGTCTGATGGTGAATCACAAAGGCAGAAAAAACTGGTTTCAGTCTTGGGAAATGGAGAACTGACTTCGGTAAATCCTGGTTTTAACTTGCAGATTTTGTCCAACCAGAGTACTGGAACTGAGACAGATAAAAATTCATCCAGGTTCTACACCAGGGTTATGCAGGTCAGATCAGGATCTCCACAACAGTCCTTTCTAAGCCCAGAGCAGGGTTTATCAGCATCTGGGAGCAAGTAACAAACTGATTATCCAAATATCCCACCATCCTTACTGAGAAAGTCACAGCTAGGCACAGTTTTGGGTTATCAAGGTAACAGCAGAATCTGTGTTTCAGAGCAATGGCATGCATGCTAACTTCCACTGTTTTCGGCATTGAGTCTCAGTAGTTAACATTCACTCATGTAGACGGCAGTCCTTCAACCAATTTATTTTTTTTTTGCTTTTCGAAGTCTAATAAAATTCCAGAGAGCCAATCTCTCAAATGAGCGTTTCTATGGAGGCAAGTAAAAGGTCGTTTCACACTCAAAATTTCACATTCAAAATTTTACTTCTGAAAGATTTCTCACAATAATTACTGCTTCACTTGCAAATTCCTGGGGTACTGAGTTCTCTTTTCTTGCTATCTGTACAGCCCTACAGAGCAGAAACATCATTCTGAAGTTTTGTTTATTAATAACCATGTTTCTCCCAGGAAATCCATGGGAAAGATGGACCCTGGGCAGCATCACACCCTTCTGTGGTCTTTCATGCTGCTTGCCTTTCAAATAGCCAGCAGTAAATGTAATTTCAGTTTTCAAAATCACAACTGCTTTTTGGGCTTGTCAACACAAGATGGCATATACTTTACACACATCTGACAAGCATGATGGATATTAGAAAGCAAGCCAGACTTTTTGTATTACTTCTAGTTTAATGCTATCCCCTTACAGTGCAGTGTTACCAGCACTGTATTATCAGTGCTCTGCTAGGAACTGGAAAACCAGATCAACAAAATGCGTTTCACAATCAGGGAAGTCCCAGACTCAGGTCCTTTTTATTAGGACACTTTCTCAGCCCTTTGCAGGACGGTTGCGGGCTGTTAGCATAACACCCTCCTTCATGTACCTTGAGAGTGAACAAATACCGAGCCTGGCAAGCCCCTAATGTCACTGAAACAAATCAGAATGTCAGTGCAGGAAATTGGGACCCAAGTACAGGAGCCATAAATCTGTCCCATCCTGATTGAATGAGTTGTGCCCTGAAGGATTGTGGAGTGCTGAACGGCTTTTCCTCCTCCAGCATTCACTGCAGTCTGAGGAGGGGACAGAGTTATGGAGAGGGGGAGAGGTGAGCCCTGCTAAGGATCCTGCGGGAACAGAGACAAAAACACCAAGTCTGGACCAGAGCTGAGGAGAGAAGTCAAGGAATGAGGCAGACAGTCATGGGCTGGTATATCATTCAATTTGATATTATTAAATATGATATACTTCAAGTTGTTCTGCTTTTTTTGTTATTGTTTTTGTTTTTAATATAACTGAAGATACAAATGTGCAATGGAAAGGCTATGGAAGGAAAGGAGAGCAACTTCCTTTTACAGAGTTAGGCAGAACTGCTTAAATTTAACCTTCAGAAAGATGGTGTGGCAATGCAGCTATAGTGAGTTAAAACAACAGCTACATTTTTTACCACAGAAGAAGAGGTATTGTTTATTTTAAGCTGCTGTTTGATAACTGATGGTTCACAGAATGACAAAACTGCTTAATAACAAAGAGCTTCTAGGATATCTCCTGAAATATTTAGTGAGGAATGCATGTAGAGTGCAGATATCTGTTCTGGCATGGGTAGTCAGAGCTGATCATTTATTTATTGAGAGAGAAGAGATGGAAAAGCAATTTGGATCTTTAGTAGAAAATGAGACTTAGGCTTGAAAACCCTTGAATCACTTTCAAGAATACAGCTTACGTATCTATGTCACATAAGGCAAAGACAGGCATACTTGTGCAGCTCTGGTATTTCTAAAGCTGCTGCCAACCGTCTGCATGAGCACTCCCAGGCTCTTTCAGGGCAAACTCAGGCTCCTTATTTTAAACTTTTTTCTTCAGAAGCTCAAACTAATCCAGGCTGTAAATCTGTTACAAAGGCATAGCTAATAGGGATTGTAACACACAGCAGGGGGTTATAATGTCTTAAACAAATGCAGCTGATCCTTAATAGAGGGACAGTATTTGTGTGTGATATTATTAGGTCAAAAAACTGACCCTACTTTCTTTGTGTGAACTAAGATTTTTAGCAACTCAGCATACAGACAGACAGAAAGACTCCCAAGCAGATTTTCTCTAATCACAATCAAAGGCCCTTTTTCTGGTCTTGGGAAGCACCAAAGGCTCCAAAGATGTGTTCACGGCCAGCGGCCCCTGGCTTGGTGCTGGGCTGCACCACGTACAGGGCCCTTTGCAGCGGTTCTTGTCCGTCCCAACAGCAGTGGGGCTGACTCCCTGCCCTGCTCCAGGGCATCCCAATGCACCATGCACAGGTGCTACCTGACCACTGGGAACTTCTCTGCTGCTGCCTCAGCAGCACAGGGTGTGCACAGGCTGGGCAGTGCATGGTGCAACACTCAGCACGACAAAGGAAGAGGAAGGCAGGGCTGATTTGGAGCATTGACTGGAACATGGTAAGTTAGTGCTGTTTAAAATATTATTTAAAGGAAATACCTGTAGAAGCTCCAAAGGCTCGACCTTGTTTTCCTTACAGGCAACAGGATTTTTGCCTTTGATCTAACTGAGAAAAGGAAGGAGATTTCAGCAAAGCAAAATAAAGATCATTTGTCTAGGTACACAGGTACTCCTGTGTAATACTTTGTGCATGGAGAATGTAAGTGGCTGCAAAAACACTTGTGAAAGATTAAAGAGTTAAATCACTGTTTAGTGATTCTCCAAAAGGGAGACAGTTCATGCGATCAGCTGAGCTCCCAGCAGTCCCACTCAAGCCCAAGAAAGTTTTTTCCTGCCAGCTCTGTCTCACGGCAGAAACTGCTTTGGAGCTGAGCACCTTACAGGCTCCTGGGAGTGGAATGTCTTAGTTTCCAGAGAGCCAGGCACTCTTGACATTGAACAAGTAGTCAATCAGTTAGCCAGGCAATATAAAAACCCAAACAAAGTGTCATAGAGGTCTGTAGCTGGTGCTCCCAAGGATTTCTAGTCTCCCAGACTGCTTAGTAGACAGTGAAGTTTCTTGGGCTCTTAGGCTTTCTGGGTAATACCATAAATAGAACAGCACAGAAACCTTGCTCTCTCAGAAGAGTTGAGATCGTCCAAAACATTAATTGCATGATACTTTGATGTCAAGTTCAAGAGGCCTATATTTCAGGATGAATTGAATGAACAACAATATTAAACATTCACATGACACTTTGAACACATCCTCTAGTTACAACGTTCTTGTTCACCTCTGCTTACCAAGACAAATTCATTTCTGAGTACGGAATGCACACTGAATACGTGCATTGCACTGCTAGGTTCCAGTGGAAGCCAACACTTACAGATCTACTACTGTCTACATTAGCATTTGCATGGACAGGATGCGTGATGTTGCTCTGCTATCAGCATCCCCTGAAGATCTATTTGGCTTTACAAGTTCCTTCCCTAGGTTAAAAATACTATTGCCATGGATCATTCACATTAGCAGGACCAATTTACACAAGGCAAGCCAATTACTATCCATAGCATCAACATTTCTTCAGTCAACCCGATGCCTCACTTACTGCTCTTATCTCGGTAACTCATCTCCTCATACATGGCTACTGTGATGAAATGAACATTCAGAAAGCAAAAAACCTTTGTTTTGAAAGGAAAATCTGCAGAACTATTTTACACAGCCTCTGCCTTGCTCGTGGAAAACAAGGCCTTGGGAAACACCTGCCAAAGCTAGAGCACTGTGGAGGTGGGGCTGGGGTGGAACTGCAATGGAGCTGAGCACTGAAGCATTTGAAAGAAAAATATGATGTTTCCTGCTTTGATTGCTTTTGTGCATTTACCCACTCCACACTCTCCTTCTTCAAGCAAGTGTGTGGAAATTCATTTCAGTTATGCATTTCTAGTTGCTTTATTATCAAAAAGACATGAAATATTGTGAATTGTTGCTTACTCCCGTACATTTTTTACATGACATATATGCAATTTTCTTGTTTTTAATGGTGGAACAGAGGAAAAAGTCTAAAAGGATGAATGTGCATGCAAAGGAAAAAGAGAGCAGGCAGGCAGAAGGATTCATCAAGGCCAAGGACTCTTTCACTGAGCAAAGAGATATTATCTTTGAAAAGGAGGGCTTGCACCAAGATATTTTTATGTCACTTTGGCAGCATAAAGGGCTCTCAACATAAAGAATTGAACTCCTGAGAATAAATCCTACAAAAAAGGTGATGGTAATTGATGTAACTATGTCTGAAATTCTCCTCCAGCTCTGCACCCGGTACAGCAGCTGGATTAAAATGAAGTCTGAATGTAATAAGCTATTGCTCTTCTTCCTAACCTGGTTGCCACATGACAGCGAAGGGACAAAACCACATGACAACACTGGGATACCAAAGTAGAAAAAAAAACTTGTGCATTCTTCCATGTCCCAGTTCACATCACAACACAACATTTTGCTTTGCTATTTGTTGCTCTTTGACGCTACAAGCCCCGCTCTGGCTGCGCCTCTCTCACCCTTCCATCCCAAAGATACCTAGAAGTCTGCAATGCCCTGGCTGCAGAGACCTCTGTGCTTTCTACAGCATGAAGAAACAGTGTCATTAGTCCCTAAGAGACTTCTCTGAGTGCAGATTCCTCTCAGAACAGTCATCAAAGCATGCAAGACACAAGAGGAGAACTCAGGAATTCAGCAACTTCTAGAAAACTGCATTTCATCAGTATCAGTTTTGCTGATTTTTTTTATAAAACAACATGTTCAACAAGATCTTTTTTTTTCTTCCATTCTAATTCACTAGTAGCTCAGAATAAATCTCTTCCCTCCAATTAGTTCCAGGACTGAACACACTGATACAGCAGTTTGTTTTGCATGCATTAAGAAAAAATGTTGGATTAAAGGATTCTGCCATGACTTTTAGAAGAAAACACCTAATTCACAGCAAGTACCCAGTAAATCCAAACTGCTTTTCTGCCTCAACTAACCTCAATTAGTTACTGCTCGGTTCTGATATAAATATATGATGAAGAGAGTACTGGATGGCTAAAGCACGCTCAGTCCAACCAGCACTCAGACACAAATCTGGACACAATAAATACTTGTCTCAGTATGAAAAGCCACAACTTATACCAACAAAACTGTGAATACTGCCTGAACTAAGGCAGCGACTCTTGCCCTGGTTACATTGATTCATACCTACAGCATGGCAATTTGTTTAAAATGAAAACTCAAGGAAGAATCGTGGCATTTTTTGTGTGTAAGATGTGTGGGTTATGTGCCTATGGCATAAATTGGGACAAAGCACCAACTGTTCTTATACTGCAGCTTTAAAAGAGATGCCAACACCCTCAATGGGGAAAACATATGCTCATCTTCACGTGGAGCTAAGCCTGAGCTAAGGAGTCCTGCAAGGAAGTGGGAAAGATGAGCGTGGGTCAGTCTCTATGAAAACACAACTCTCACTTGGAATTCCTGTCCCTGTCACAGAGCTCCTGTGAGATAAAGCAGAGGTTTTGAAGTCAGCTTTCTCTGGTGGTCTCCAGAGATATTTCCTTCATGGGGGAAATGAGGTCAGTAGGGGCAGAGCTCTGAATATAAGCACATTGCAGCACAGTACCTGAAAACTCAGAGCCCACACATCTGCACACAAAGTGCTGTCAGTTCAGTTTGGGTCCAAGTTCAAGGCACCTTTGAAAGGGTGAAGGTATCGGAGGACAGCCATCATGTCTACAGCCTCAAAATTCTCACCCTGTCGCAGGAAGGTCCCGAGGGCTTGCTGAGTCCTCAGCTAAGACAGTGGTTGGAAAGATGAGGCAAAACATCAGGCAGTACTTTTAGTCTCATATTTGAAAGAGGCTGTATGGGATAGGTGGAAGAAGCATGATGCAGAGGGCATGCATTGTAACCATATATGTCAGAACAGTCATTTCCATTTCTCTTCTCACTTGCCCCAGTCTTTTTTATATGCTTATCTTCTTTCTCCTAGAAAAACCTGTGTGTACGTGTGCGTGCACGTTAGCGGGGTAAGAGGAGGCAGGAACAACACGGATGCTTTGTGTCAAGGATTTTTTTTAGATGCTAAAGTAGAGCTTTGGGATTTTAAAATAATGTTTCTTGTTAACTTTTTTGAAATGCGAAGGAAACATTTCAATCACTTCACCTTTCCCTCCCTAAAATGTCTCCAGGTTATTTCTTCTACATAAGAGTTACATCAAAACTTTCCCTGAGCCTCTCCAGAGTACTTTACTCAGAAGAGCAACTATCAGATCAAAAAGCACTTCTGTTTATTAGTTCAATCTCCTTCATTAAATTCCCTCTATCATGTGTTTTCCCACACAAACAGCGATAAAAAAATCTGCTAAAATCCACTGACAGCTGTGGCTGTGATAGACTTTTCCTTAATCCGATTAGCTGCCGCCTCCCTGTTCACACCAGTTTCTGTAAGCAGTTACCACATTACACTACAATCTGCTGATTTCATCTGCACTGGCATCAGGCAGCATTCAAAGAAAGTCTGGCCTCGTAATAACAGCCTTTGAGAGCCGGGAATCTCCTCTACACACATACGCACAAGCTGCTGTCTCTCAAACTGTAAAAACTGTCATGATTTCGGAATTCAGCTCTAAATGAATAGGGCATTTCCACAAACAGCCAACTAAAACTCACATTGCCCAAACTATTCTCTGCTCCAGCTTGTCTTTTGTCAGCTTTTGCATTGTTATGCTTAAATCTGCTGAGATGCTGAAAGAAAACTCATCTTTGCTCAAGCTACTGGCTCATGCAAAAAAGTAAAAAGGTCTCTTCAGAGGGAAGAAAAATAAAGCAGCTTACATTTGAGCAGAAAGCTTACTGTGTCTGCTCAGCCCCTCGCCGGTGAGAGCCTGCACAAGCACTTACTGCTGCCTGCAGCCTGAACGGCCGCGCTGCCTTCTCCTCTCTGCAGCAGCGAGCCAAAGGGACAATGCAGGTCTGAGGTGCTTCATCACTGCCCGCGGGTCACGGCTTGGCTGGGGGGAGAGGTCTTACAGAGACTGAAGGGAGGGCTGGAGCGGTCCTGCGTCAAAGGAGGCTGGATGAAATTTCAAGAAGTTGGTCTAATTTTGGAAAGAAATTGCAGGTTTAAGGCAGCGCTTAGAAGAAATTCTGATCTTCTGATGACCATAATGATTCTTTCCTTTTGGCCTTTAGGTAAGAGTCACACAGGTAGTCCCCCAAAAAGCAAAAGCATTTAATTTCTTTTCATTTCTTACCGGAAGCAATGTCTCAGCTTCTGTTACTCAAAGGGGGGAAAGAAAATGGCAAAGCACAAATTCACAGAGGAATTTTTGGAAGAAAGATGGAAATTATGGCTCTTAATACAGTATATAAATGCTGCAAGATGCCAGTGCAATGCTTAGCAAATAAACAATAGGCTCATTCTGTGGAGAAGGCAATGTGCTAATAGTTCCTGAAAGACAGAATGGAGATTTTCACCCTGGCCAGAACCCTGGTCTCTGGGCAACTGGGTTCCTCCTGCATACTGGGGCACAGCAAAACACGACAAAATGATTTGGCCAACGATTCTAAGTTTACAGCATTTTGTCTTTGTTTGGTGAGAATCAAGCAAAAATGATGCTTCACCTTCAGAATTATGGGCATATGAGAAACTTCTGCAATGGTGATTAGGGTCTTAGAATGTTTTTCCAAAATTGCCAACTGAAAAGCTCCCTTTGCGTAACTGTCATGCAAGTAATGTTGTTACGTATCTCATTGTCATCACAGAGTTGGGAAACACTCCACCTTTTTGACTGGAGACCCAAGTGGCCCAGGAGTTAGATACAGCTGTGTAATGAATTAACTTACTGGTTAAAATTTCAGCTGCAGGAAAAGCATTAGAGCAAAAAGGCACAGCTGTACTCAGAATGTGGAGTTTTAACAGTCTCCACTTTCCTCCACTTCTTCCAAAGCAGACTGCAGCTCTGGAAAGATTACAACCTCAAAATTCAGGTCCTAGCATTAAATTCTATCAAGACAGGGCAGTGAAACACTGTCAGCATTCCCTTTGTCCAACTTCTTTTGCAGACACAAAATTTCAGCACAGTTGATAACTTCCTAACGATTTCACTTCTGACAAAAAGCTAAACTCCAGCAGGAGGTGGCGCTACCAAAGCATTCCCAGCTCGATCCTGGCTCTCAGGTGAAGAGCCTTATGATAAGAAGTCTCCAGATAAAAGTCTCTTGCTTTTCACACAGTAGGAGGTAAGACAGTGTAAATAATGTATGCATATAACTGGCTAAAAATATTTTGACTAATAAAAAACCAAAACCAGGTTTAGATTGAGACTGAGAATTCAGAGCAGAATAAGAAAAACAATCTGAAAATTTCAGTTACATATCTATTGTTCTTAGCATAAGACAGCATCCTGCCTTATGGTCTTGATTTTAGCTCAGGATCTGAACAGAGTGAACGCCAAGTCTGCACTGAGTTCCTGTGAAGGCAGAAAGTAGGAAACTGGGTAGTTATTCTCCATGGCAGCACTGAAAGCCCCATGGGAGAGAAACCCAGAAATAAAAACGTATGATTACAAAAAATAGGCACAAGAACAAACTGCTGCTCCAACAACTAAATGCTTCAAAATCCTGTTTTTGTTTTAATTCCATAAAACAAATTTCTATTTGAGAAATGAGATTCTCTGAATAATCCAAACAACTCTTTTACTGTAGCAATGATTATTATCCTATTTAAATAAAAGACCTGTGTTTCTGTAGTAATTATCATACCATATCCCTAATTAATTATTACTCAAAATATCTGTTGAAATTCTTGCCAGCCATTTAGAAACAGGCACAAATTATTCCCTTTGATCAGACTTGCATTGCTAAAGGCACATTAAAAATACAGAGAGAGTCTGGAAAAGCCTTGCAAAATTGTCCATAAAGCCAGAATTATGCTAAATACTGCAGCAGCCCTTACTCTGCATATTCAGAATGATTGGATACAAAAGGGAATTTCTCTCTTTGGACAAGAGGTCAATCCACACCCCCAAGATTAAGGTGTATACAGTTTAAAAGAAAACAATTGCCTACTAATTAGAATGCATAATGGAGGAAAATAAAGATAAAAAAACCAACACAGCATGATGTTTGTGGGCTTCAAATCAGTTTATAGCTACACCGACAAAAGCAACTGCACACATTCGGAAAGGCTGCATACGACCCCTGGATGTTTAGCACACTGCCAAGTAGTTAATGAAGGGAAAAACCCAGCCAGAGAAAGTGCCGCTAAGCTCCCAGTCTTACACAAAACTCTGTGGATCTTTAATTCCCATGAACAGAATCTCATTTTTTTTTAATGATTCCTGTGAAAGACCCATGACAGTTAAAATACATGCTCTCCACAATTCAAATTTGTGATGCTCCTGTCTTCAAATCTCTGATGTTTCTCTCAATAAACCTTCCCCGGAGTTGCAGTTTCTATTTCAGTGTCCTCATTTCTAAGAAAAATGTGAGGATCCTCACTGTACAAATTTTTATCAGAGCTTTAAAACCGGTTCTAAACGTACAAAAAGCCAGTGCAAAAGGTTCTGTGTAAGAATTTGGTGCCATCAGCTATGTCCTACATGAGATCTTTACACAATTATTTTGCTCAGTTCCTGATAGTCACAGGTAAGTTACTGAATAATTTCCAGTACACTTTCAAGTGAGCATGAGTAGACCATTCCAAGATGAGGTACATTAGGGATGTAGTTCCATCAGAGAGTAACTGTACTTAGCTGGGTCAAACTCATTTCTGTTCAGAACTTAGAAAACAGGCTGAGCTCTGGAGATGCTTTCCTGCTTCTGAATGATGCAGCTCGTGGAAAGCAGGAAAGCATACTTAAACCACGTGCCATTCTGTGTTGTTTTCCACATGCCTCTTTGCCTCACGTATACCCTTATGTCTCTCACAGAGCCACTGATTAGACAACACTTACTGACAGAACCAAACCCACACAAGTAGAGCCACAACTTTATTCCTCATTCATCTTTTATATCTTCTTTAATAAATAAATAAATAAATACAACTAATGAAAATATGATGTATGGAAAAATCCAGTGAGATTCAATGTGAACAAGGAACTACTGCTTTCCTGTAGTTTAGTAGACCGAGTACTGAACTCAGCAGAAAAAACCTCTGTTCCGTATCCACTTGAACAAAGCAAAGGCAGAACGCCTCTGAGGCTGTCGGAAGGTCCTGCTCAATGATGGAGATGTTTCAGACCCCACAGCCAGCTCTGTATGTGCACTGCACAGTGTGTCTGCAATGGCCAGATCCCTGTTTGAAAGTCAGACGGATGAGCAAGATGCTAATGAAGGAATATCCTAATACTTGTCTGCTCAAGACAGTGGCTGAGGCCTGAACTGTTAAGCTAACTATGTACAAATTTTAAGAGGATGATTTTTCTCTGGCAAATATTTCATTGCAACAATATAGTCATGAGATTTCCTTCAATACACAATCGATCTCACGCACCCAGGACTGCTCTAAAACACCAAAATAAACCAGAAAAAAAGTACAAGCAAAAAACCCCACAGAACTCCACCCCAAGCCCAATACCAATTAAGGAGCTTCTTTCCCCTCTCACTTCCCTGTGATATGTACATGCGATGCTAATGGGAGTTTTGTGCACTTCAAAAAAAACATAAAAAGTAATTCCCATATGTTGCATTTGCCACGGGGAATTTGTTACATTCACTGATGTTAAATTAGGCCATTGTGTATATACTTTAGAAACAGAGTCAGGCCATAAAAACTCCTACATGTTATTACTTGAGCATTCATTCCTCAGATTGTCTCTTTGCTGATATTAAAGTCTGAATGTTGTTCATCAGAGAGTGACTGATAATAAAGAAGTGATTGACAAACTTATTACTTGGCTTTAAAGAGAAGTTCTCCCAATTCAAAAGGTTCTTCTACAGTCCAGAGAGACACAGCTTGTTCTTTGCACAAGAAGGCTGTAATTGGCAGAGCATATACACAGAGGAAAAAAACCAGACCTGGCTTGTATTTCAACTGGTAAATAACTCAATATGTAGTTCTGAAAGTATGCAGCATTGCTTAGAGAGGGCAAGCTGTGGGGTGAGGATGCCACAGTGGCTGCTTTCCTTGCTTTGCCACCAGCTTACCGAGCCTGAGCCAGCAAGGTCACCCCATGGCACTCCTGGGAGCTGCTGCCACGCTGCAGCCATGCACACAGTGGCACCACAGCAGGATGTTCCTCACCCGGGCAATCCCTGGGGTCCATAACCCTGTGCACCTTCATGAGCTTTACAGCCCATGGCAAGGATGTACTTACTTGTCCAGTTAATCCCCACAAAAATACGAGCTGATGGCAAAGTGGTGCTTTCACTCTTCCAACCCTCTACCTGCTCTATCCCCTTTCCTGTCCGCAGACGGGGAGCTGTTTGGGTTGCCCTGTGCTGCTCAGCATGGTGACGAGTCCCTGCAGCGCTGGAGAGCAGGACCAGCACAGCACTATCTGGCAGCTACATGTGTAGGTGCCAGGTCAACACAGCCGTCACCGTGCTGCTGGGGCACCTCACACTGGAACTGGCCTGGCCAAGCAGCCAGCCGCCTCTGAAAGCGGCACGCCTGCCACATCAAGGCTTCCCTCGGTCGTGTATCTTCTTCCTCAGAAGAAGGCGCTGCCAGAAGAAAACTATCCCTCACCTCTGTACTTTTATTCTGCTGCCCGTTTAGCTCCTGAACCTGCTTGTTGTGAGGTCAGACAGCAAGTGCTGTCACCAAGGAAGCAGCAGGAGAGGAGAGCAGCTGTACTGCCAGCCATGGCTCACTGGTGGGAGCAGTCCCGCAGCTTCAGCTGCAGTGTGTAAATAATCCTTTAGTGCCACGGGCCTAATTGAAGACTGCTTTTTGATTCATCGAGCTCTAAATTAAGGTCAGACTTGCTCATTTTTCACTTCCAGTGAACTTTCTGCATTAGGCACCAAGCAGCAAACACACTTGATTTCAAGCACAGACACCAAACTTCAGCAGTTCCTTCTCCTCAGCACCAGGCTCCGTCACAGCAAGGTCACCGAGATTTAAATAGAGGATGAAGAGCCCTGCCTGCCATAATCTGCAGCCTGAAAGCTAAGCAAGTGCAGAGGTGCTCTCAGGAGCACAGGAAAACAAAGGCTTCAAGTCTCCTGAGCTTGGGATAATTTGCTGAAATTTACCTCTTAATAATTCTAGACACTTGAAAGAAAACCAGATGAAAACAAAACTCTTAGGAGCTGTACTATGGGATAATGCCAGCTGGTTTCCTGAGCTTGGCTCCATGTTTTCCTTCAAAATAACAAATAATCTTCCTCATGTCTCTTCTCTACCTCTTGTTTTCTTTTAATCCTGGGCCAAGTCACAATCCTCCCATGAGCCTTGTGCTGCTAACCTCCCATTGCTGTCAGCGTGGTTTGCCATCGGGCTCAAATCCTCCATCATGAGCTTACACACCATTACTTGAAGCAGCTACCTTTTTCCCAGCTGCCCTTTTACACTACCAAATGTCACGTTTTTAGCCAGTCTCCTTTCCTCCTCTTCCCACATTAGTTATTTTCTGTTTGCCTGCCCTCTTGGACTCATCTATCTTTAAATAAACCAGAACCAAACCCTCTGCTTAAGACATCCATTGCCTTTCCGTATCCACCTGTCTACGTAATGAATTGCATCTTACTTTACTTCTGGGTGCTAATTCACATCCTGGTGCCTGGATGCTTAGCATGAACTGAATCCATCTTCCTTGCTTTCTGCTCTGTATTCTGAGGGAGTGTTGCAAAAGGCTTTTGAACAATATTTAGCTGCATACATACAAAAATTAAAAAGGACCTTATATTTCACCAGAGTGCATATTACAAGTGCTACTTCTAGGAAAGTGAGAGGCTATAACAATGTAATGCTGTTTAGGACTACAAAATTATAGCTACATCTCAGCTAGCAGCGTACTTCACATTTTATTCATGTTAAGAGAAGTCAAGCTATGCAATCTTACAAAATAGCTTTTGTACTACAGGTCTTGGTGTGAACTATATTTCAGACAATCTGATTACCACTGAATTTCATAGAACCACAGAATGGCTTAGGTTGGAAGAGACCTTAAAGATCATCCAGTTCCAAGCCCCTGCTGTGAGCTGGCTGCCACCCACCTGATCAGGCTGCACAGGATCCCACTCAGCCTGGCCTTGAATGCCTCCAGGGATGGGGCATCCACAACTTCTCTGGGTAGCAGTATCAGGGCCTCACCACCCTCTGAATATATATAATTTTTGCCTAACATCTCTCCTCTTTTAGTTTAAAGCCATCCCCTCTTGTGTCCAGTAGTGATAGGACAGTGCAAAATGTCGGTCTCCCCTCTGTTTATACGCTCCCGTCAATTACTGGAAGGCTGCAGTGAGGTCTCCCTGGAGCCTTTTCTTCTCCAAGCTAAACAAGCTCAGCTCCCTCGACCTTTCTTCACAGGAGAAGTGCTTCAGCAAAGCAGAGGAGAACAGTCACCTCTCTGTCCCTGCTGACCACCCTTCTGTTGATGCAGCCCAAGATACAGTTGGCCTTCTTGGCTGCAAGTGCACACTGCTGGCTCACATTCAGCTTTTCATTCACCAGGGCCCCCAAGCCCTTCTCTACAGGCCTGCTCGCAATGAGTTCTTCTCCTACACATATCTGGAATTGGCTCGATCGAAGTGCAACACCTTATATGTTGCCCTGTTGAACATCATTAGGTTCACATGGTCTCACTTTTCAAGCTCCCTCTGAATTGGCTTCCCTTCCTTCTGTTGTGTCAACTGCACCACTCAGCTTGGTGTCTTCAGCAAACTTGCTTAGGATGCTCTCAGTCCCCTTGAATTTACCCAGGAAAATATTTTATCTTTTGAGTAGAAAACCAGTACAGATGAGTAGTTTCTTTCTCTAACCTATAGGTTAAATAATAAATGACATATTTTTGATAGTAGAACCTGCTCCTTTAATTCAGAAAGGGACAACAACAATCAGTGTTTTTCCTGAATCTTTGCCCAACCTCCTACTTGTCTTTAGAAGGTTACGTGTGGTAAGAAAAAAATCTGCAGGATCTTGAAATTCAGGTATGCAATTGAGAGATTTCCAGAGAGTTCCATGACATTCAAAATAAGTGGAAAAATACGCATATTGATTTTCTGTTTTGGCAGCATTAAGATTTATTTACTCTTGATGTTATAGTGACCTCTAGTTTGTCTTGGTCAATACATACCTCCCGGGTTGATAAACCTTAATATTCACCTCCATGAGAGTCAATATCCACTTTATAACATAAAAGCTATCCCATGAGACAAATATTAACATTGCCGAATAGCTTCAGCCACCCACTCTTTTTTTTTTCCCTCCTAATGTGAAAGAGGACTGAGCTTGAATGGTTGGCAATACTGAAAAAAAAAAGGCAATGACTTCTAACAATCCAAAGAATGTGCAAAATGCACCATTGACCTTTTGCAAAAAGGACATTGAATGAAAGAATCATTTAGATTTGTGTATTAGAGAAGAGACAGGCTTCCTTTTTTTTTTTGTACAACATAACCTCAAATTTGTCCTTGTGAAGATCATCTGCGACTGAAAACTCTAGGTACAACCTGTCTGTTTTCACACTTCTTTTTTCTTGTGCCTCTTTTCCCAGAAGATATCAATGACTGGAAAGGGATGTTGCTTTTCTGATACTAATGTTAACTTCTTTCTGGTCATGAAGCTCCCGAAAACCGTTTCTGGCTATAATGAATGATAATTACCAGGGAGGTTCCTACAAAGACGACTGCAGCCCATAATAAAATCTGGGAATTTTGTCACTGTGCTTTTCTTTCAGCCATTCAGGTTGGCTGCTGTATCACTGGGGATAGCTTAGCCACTCCAGGCAGTGCTCATTTCTGTGAAGGAACTGAGAAACAAAATAAGTTTCCTTATAATCCATAAGAAGACTGTAGTACTATACAGACTAATTTTGAATGACTGCTTCTGCCATTAAAATGTCAGTCTGGTTTTTTTTCCCCAGTGTTTACTATAGAAACACTTGAGGATTTGGCAGCCCCTTATACTTCTCCTACTCAGGTAGCTCCTACTGTGGGATGATTTGTTTTTTACAGCAACTGTTGTCTGTCTCACTGTGCAATGAACTGGCACTCGGCCAGGTTCCTCAGTGTGAAAAAAATCCTTTTGCATTGAGGAGAGCTGTCAGTGTAACAAAACTTTCTGATGAGCAGCTCCTCTGTTCTGTGAATCCTCTGGTGGGAAAAAGCCCCCTGCAATTGCAGAAGCTGCTCTGGCCAAAAAAAAAGACCTACTGCAGGAATGGGGACAAGGGGAAAACGTGTTCGGGTGCCCAGTAGATCTTCTGATGCCATAAGAATCACAGAATGGCCTGAGTTGGAAGGGACGTCAAGGATCATAAGGCTCCAACACCCCCCCCCCCCCTCCCGCCACATGCAGGACCACCAACGTCCACATTTAATACTAGACCAGGCTGCCCAGGGCCCCATCCAG
>JAOWBP010004330.1:2726800-2806074 GCA_028571105.1 Tragopan temminckii
ACCAGGCTGCCCAGGGCCCCATCCAGTCTGGCCTTGAACACCTCCAGGGACGGGGCATCCACAGCCTCTCTGGGCAACCTAAATCTTCCCTTTTTCAACTTCAAACCATTTCCCCTTGTCCTGCAGTTATCTACCCTTTCAAAGAGTTGACTCCCTTCCTGTTTGTAGGCTCCCTTTAGGTACTGAAACACTGCAGTGAGGTCACCCCGCAGACTTCTTTTCTCCAGGCTGAACAAGCCCAGCGCCCTCAGCCTGTCCTCATAGGGGAGGTGCTCCAGCCCTCTGATCATCTTTGTGGCTCCCCTCTGGACCCTCTCCAGCAGCCCTCTGTCTTTCTTGTACTGGGGGCTCCAGACCTGGACACAGTGCTGCAGATGGGGCCTCACAAGAGCAGAGCAGAGGGGGACAATCACCTCCCTGTCCCTGCTGGCCACCCCTCTTCTGATGGAGACCAGGACACCATTTGCCTTCCGAGCTGCAAGGGCACACTGCTGGCTCATGTTAAGTTTTTCATCCACCAGGACCTCCAGGTCCTTCTCCACAGAGCTGCTCTCAAGGACTGCTCCTTCCAGTCTGTACGGATGCCTGGGATTCCTCCGTCTCAAGTGCAAAACCTTACATTTTGCTGTGTTGAACCTCATTAGATTCTCCCAGGCCCACCTTTCAACTCTGTTGAGATCTCTCTGAAAGGGAGACTGAAGCTATTAAGAAATTCTTTACATTACGATGGATGTAACTTATAGTGGGAACTGGAGCAGTGCCCAAGATTGGGCTAAGTGTTCCATGTATCCTCCTGCACATCTCCCTGTATAAATGCAAACTGCAGCAGTTTTAGTAAAACACAGTGTAGTGGTACCAGATCCAGTTCTGCTCCATCAGCCCATAAAAGTGTCTTCACAGCCTGGTCTGAACTGTTGCAGGTACAACGCACCGCACTGTTTCATTAAATTTTCCTGCAGATTATTTGAGTTGTTTCCAGCTCTATCTTTACAGTGCATGCTAAGTCAGATCATTTATTTCCCAGACAAATTAGAGTACTAATGAAGTTTCAGAGGAGTCTATTTTAGTTGCAGTCTTACTTTTCATTTACATTAATAATACAATGCAACAAACTCTTCAGTTCATCTTTATGCCGACACCGCATTTTGTATTCAATAGGCACTTCTTGGTCAGCAGTAACAAAGACGTAACAAAAGATATTAAATAAAATTAAACAAGCATTTTAGGTATGCATTCTTTAAAAGCTATGTTCATTTCTTTTAGAAGGTGCGTTACTTGCAACACTGCTAACACCCCACCCTAAGTAATAATAGCTGTAAATCAGATAGTGAAGTAATCTCATTTTAAAACTACTTGAGTCTATGTAAAGCTATTCACTTAACTTTAACACTTACATTGATTCTTCAGAGCAACAAGAAAAATAATCAGACCTGAACTGCAGTTTGATAGCAAGTCCCACTGCGCTGGGCCAAAGTCTTGCTCTTTAAAATTGCCAAACCATTGTGTAAGATCATTTGATTGCCAAAAGATGAGGGCTTTGCCCCCCCACTAACCTAATTCCTGACTGAAACTCTTCCAGAATTATCCCTGAGATTAGGATATCTCTATTGATCTCCAGTCTAAAATTACTGACAGGCTGTCCAGACACACTATTTGTGTACCACCACTGTTTTCTGTAAGTCCTTCCTTCCTGGAATGGGATCCATGCTGCATTTTTGTAGTGCTGCATTTCCCTCACTCTCTTCATTCCACTACACTGTGCCGTGTAAGCTTTTCTAGCCTCCCACATAAAAAGCAGCTTTCAGTCCTCTTTTTGTTACTTTCTGCATCTGCTCTTGCTTCTACCATTTATCTGAGGGCGTGGATGAGCAGACTCTTGGGGAGCATTCCTGCTGAGATGGAAACTGCACCTGAGCGCCAATGCTAACCCTTCCCTAAACCAGCAGTACACAGCCCGACACACCTGTGGGTCTCACTGCTGTCCCACAGCTGCCTTGTACTAGCAGCCTCATGCTGGATTCTCCTTCTTGCCTTCCACTTTTATTGCAAAAGCACAGGTGAATTTTTTTTTTATCTGTGCCACCGATGAGACCTGGGGACAGTGGCACACCTACGGATATCGAACTCGCAAAAGAAACTCCCCAGCTGTCCTATTTCCCTCCTGCCAAAGCCATTCAGCAACGTGCCATTGCTATTGTGTGCATGGGGCAGCTACACAGTGTTGCTGATACTGCTGCTGTTTTCCAGCTGTAAAAGAGAAGCTCTCAGCCGTTTCAATTCTTTGCCATTGGGCGAGACTTGCGACATACTTGAATTTTACAGAAATGAAAGAACTCTTCACAAAAAGTTACACAACCTCAACACATTATACAATATAACAAAGTCAGAGAAGCATAATTATTTCCACGTTTCAACAGAGAAACAAGCACACGTGTGCCCCTGAATGTAGATTTAATTTTTTTTTGTTACTTTGGCAATCACCAGGTGATGATACAGCACTTTTGGTGCAGACAGGTTTGTCTCTTCAATCCCAGCACCTCCAGAACTGATACTTGGTGACTTGGGCTCTTTTTTGAGACACAGAAAACAAAAGTTAAAGGTTGTGCACTAACACAGAGTGGGAATATTTTAAATCATGACGGTTTCCATGGGATAAAATACCATTACTCGCTTGGATACAGATGCACATATTTTTTTTTTTTGGCGCAAAAATATAGGAGTCAGAAGAAACACTTGTACAGTTGTTTTTCCTGATGTGTATTTCTGAGCACAAGCTGTGACGTTAATCTAATGTACGTCTCTCCACATTAACTTATCAGCAAATTCTTCTTGAAATATTGCCTTCCCAAGTCTGAGTACTGGAGGTTAGAAGGTACCTACAATTTATACGTATAATTTGTGTTTGCTCTTATGCTTGGATGAGTAGAGGTCTAAATATTGGAAAGATCCCTAAGTTTTGCAGTCAAGATTTTTTTTCCAGAAAGTTATACTCAATAAAAATCTATAGTTACAAAGATTTTGGTTTTGATCTATATTTTATTTGTTGAATGCTTGTAGCAGTGGCTGAAACACGAGACAAAGTGTAATTAGAGAAACTGTTTTCTCCGCTGTTTTAACATCAAGTTTGGAGGAGCTCAGAAATCCAGCAGCCCCAGAATCTACTGTGTAACTGCTTCTCTGACAGATCTGCTGCAGTCTGCTTTTTCTCTTCTCTCAAAGCAATCTTTAAGGATCCAATAAATCCAACCACTACTGAGAACAGCCTCAAGCCTCATATTGAAGTCAGAGCTATTCCAAGGAGGAGCAGGTAAACAGGGCAGACAAAGGCTGCATAAAACCTTTACAACCCCCATACGGCATCTCTGTCAGAATGTAAAAATCAGGCATCTGGACCAAAACGCATCCCCACCAAAAGCACATGATTTTACTCACAGTTATCATTACACTAGAACAATTGAAATAAAAAAGTATTCATCAAGACACTTTAGAGAATTCCCCCACGTATTTCTGCTTTCCAAAGACAGGTGGTTTCCACCATGGCTTCTTGCTGCCCAGTGGGGCTGTCCCTCTCCAGATTCCAGGAGCTCTTACTTGCCTCTTCCAGCAGCTCCACCACAGCTAGCAAAGGCCACTGGGGTATGAAGCTGCAGGCAATTCTCATCTCAATCAACCTGATAAATTCATTCAGATTTTTGAAATCCTCAAGAGCGTATACCTGCTGAAATGTTTCAGATGGAAAATCTGGAAGTAGGCACCCTTTACAAATATGATCATGCTTGGGGAAGAGGCTGAGGAATGCCACTGTAGTAACAGAACCTCACCAGGAGTAGCCATCAATCATTAGAAGAAAGTCAGGAGGACGTGTGCTAAGTGACATGAGTAGGATGGATGAGAGAACGTAAAGAAATATTTTTCTTGCTGCTTAGAAATCTGGAATCCAATTTTTAGATCATTGATGTTAAAAGGAACTCAGAGGAATCTGCAAAGAGAATTCTTTGTTCCCAAGTTACAAGAAGTGGCTCTGTCTAATAAATACATTGGCACAGAACCATATCAAGAAGAAGAAAATCCACTTAGAAGTTAATCACAAGTTATTGGTTATTTAATGTGTTCATAAAAGTAGCCTATTGAGCCACAGATGAAGAAGTCCACATATAACAAGGTTTAATACGGTACCAACCTCTGTTCTCCGGGGCTGAGAGCAGAGGGCAAGCAAAGGACAAGCAAAGGGTACAAATTCTACAATGCGCAATGGAGTGGAAGCAGAAATGTTGTGGCTTTTCCTTCAGTAAAGCAGTTCCAGAGGTTATTGCCACAGTGCTTCCACCTGCCCAAGAGCTGCTGTGCACAGCCACTTCACAGCTGCAGCACCCAGCTGGGTGTTATGTGACTCGTCCCTTCCCTGCTGAAGGGCAGCGTACAGCAAAGCGCTTTCCAGGGAAAATTCCAGGGTCCCAGGAATTCAGGGAAAGAAATACAGTAGAACCCAAAGGATGGTACTGCAGCAAGCTCTATCTGCAGCACAACCCATAGGCAGGGCAAGAACTGGTTTTGTTAAGGGAGCATAGCCAGAAGTCTGCTTTGGTACTATGGGGATAAATCTTTGATACTTGAAGGTACAAAGGTAACTTCAAAACACAAAATGTTCGATTTATCTCCTGGAGGTATTACACAGACCCCTACATTCTCTTCAGAGGATTTTTCTAGTGGTAAAATAGTAAAGAACGAAATAAAGAAGTTTTTATTAGTAAGCATATAAACAAAAAAAGCTTCCAAATATATTTAAGAAGAAATCTGAAAGAAAAATACTGAAGTTTTATTTAGAGCTGTGCCCAGCACAGCATGCTCACTTTGTGCTGGCATCATCTCTGCTGCTGAATTATAAACCTCTCAGAAACCAAGGCTATAATTACTGCTGGGTGACACTTGAACTTTCCATGGCCAAACATTTTACAGGACATAATTTCAGCATGAGACTTCATGGCACGTTGTAAAGCTTTGAAATTCTTCCATTAGTTTAAATTTTGTGATCCCCTTTTGCCAAGGCTTAAATGAATAATTATTGGTAAGTAATGATAAAAATGAATTACATTCATTTTTGACGGTGGAATCAGTAAGATAGTTCACTCTTGGTACTGAAGCGAAGGAAAAGTGGCCAGCAGTGTTATTTGTGGTGTTTTGTAACACTGAATGATAGCTGCTGGCTTAGAGGAGAGGGCATTTCCCATCTTTTGCTTTCAATCACATCTTTTCATTAGTGATGACTGAATCACAAAACCAGCTGGAGATGGTACAGATGTGCACTTACAAACTTGTGATGGTTATCTAGAGATTATCTGAACAACTATGAACAGCAAAATTGCGATGGGAATTTCACAAGAACAGTTTCTCTGGTTCTTCCTTTTCCCGATTAGGTTCTGCAAGAGCCCGTCTGCTGTTGCATTCATGACCTGGTCTGCCGTGTTTCTCCAGACAGAATGTGAACCAAATCAGATTATTTCACGTGGTTTCAAAGCGTCTTAGTAGATGTGAAATTAGCAAGATGGTAAGGTTGTCTTAAAATAAACAAAGCAAAAATCATTCAGAAAGGAAAGTCCATAAGCTATTTTTAGTTGTTTCTTTCCCTTTTTTCCCTTCTCTTCTTCCCCATTTATACAATAAGATTAAGAAAAGACAAATTCAGATCAGGTACAGGAAACAGCTGCTAAGATTTAGAGCAACTGGACTGAAAAATTGGAGAAAATGAAAGCCTGATTATTTGGGTCACTTAAAATTGGTCAAAGCAAATCACTGGAAAACAGAATAGAGAGGACAATTTTGAACTGCCTGGAGGGCAAGTAAGATGACCTAATGCAAGCATCCATTTCCAGCACCGAGGATTCCCTCGTGCAGTGAACAGCTTTCACTAGCATGGATGTGGACAACAGAAAAATCAGATAGCCAGAGAAAGCCGGTTTCCTTTCTCCTGGTCCTGCCCCCTGAAAGCATCTCTGCCCATGGGCAGATGGCATCTCAGGGTTTCTCAGGGGGAGGAAGGAGCAGAAGGGCTGCAGCTCCCGCCATGCTGCTGACATCCCTTGTCTCAGATGACCCATTTTGTCCCACCTGTAAAATCAGCACAAACCGGATCGTGCCTCTAAAAACAGATAGCCATATAATGGTTTTCTTTAATGCTTTCATCAGGTTTGGTTCACGTAATATATCTAGAAAGTAAACACCTCGCAGTACTTCCCTTACATTTCTTTTTTCCTTTTTTTTTTTTGCTTGTTTTGTTTTAATTTTTGTTGTTGTTGTTGTTGTTGTTTTTCTCTTCTGGGTTTGTTTTTTTAGGGTTTTTTTTTTTTTTTTTTTGAGGAACCACATCAATTAATTGATATTGCCAAAGGCAGAATTTTTGCTTAGCAGCTGTTCTTTCACTATAAAGAAAGCAGCAGAATACATTACAGACAGAAAAAGCAGCCCTCACTACACACTAAAGTTAGATAACGGAGACCAGAAAGTTGCAAGAGTTATCAGGCCTGATGCTCATTTTGTAAAAGTTCTCTTCCACTTACATTGATTTTTCTACTCCGAAATGTGAAATGTAGTTCAAAATATCCCATGTGGCATGTCAACTTCATTTACCCACCGCATTTCTAATATGTTTTCTCCATACTTCTCTATCCCATCACAGCAATTGCTGTATGCCACAGCATGCTATCATGTTTTATGCAGAATTTCACAGTGAATTCAATGGTGACTAATGCCTAAAAAGAGCTGCCACAACATGGCCCTACCTTTTATTATTAAAGCATATACCCAGGGTTTTGTATCTAGTCTTAAAGGGGAACACTCCTCTAATTTCTATCATTTGTTTACATGCACAAGAGAGGGGTCCACATCAAAATCTCTGCTCCAAGTACCCATCAAACATTCACATCAAGAGCTGAATGCAGATCCAGGACTTACAGCAGCTTCTTCCTTTGAAGTCGTTTGGAACTGATATACTGCAATCAGTCATACGGCCACAAACGCACGATTTGGACACACTGTGTGGCAACAGTTTGCCCAGCATTGCTCAGAAACTCATTTAGTAAAGTTCACAACATGAAGCAATGTGGAGGACTAATTCTACCTAGGTGTGGAAAGTTCAATCGCTGTGCAAAAGCAGAAGCTGACAGTCTGTTGCTCATCAGTTATCTGCTAGTTTTATCTACGCTCAGCTAAAAGCTGAGCAATCTTAATTAAACTCCACTGACACTCCCCATCCAATATGAGATGGTGCAAACAACATAATCCCAGTTTATACAAACATTAAAGCTATTAAGGAAACAAACATTTTCTCAATTTGTTAATCGCATCCACCAAGATTTGCAGTAGTTTCACAAGGCAATAAATATTCAGGAGCTGGGCACTGGGCACGTTACCAGCTTTGCAAACACTCTGTACTTCAGAAAAGTCCTTTAGAATGGGATGGAAGAGGCAGCGTCTATCTCTTCACTGATGGTAGAGGGAGCACAAACAAGCTCAGATTGGCATGAATCATCCTTAATGCTTCCAAACAGGAATCTGCCAAATTATATACAATGTTGAATGTGTTTTGTAGCACAAGAAGATATGGTTTTAATTATACAATTATTTTTATTTCTTATTGCACAAAATTACTCCTCCAGACAATGAATCCAACTACTATTGTAGTATTTCCTAATTTTTGAGCCTCATTTTGAACATCATGTTATTAGCAAAGACCATTAACAAAAGGAAAAGTGACTATTTTGACTCTTCATTTTACATGCAGAAGCATTCAAACAACGGATAAAAGATTAATGCTGGATGCACAGTCTGAACAAGTAGTCATTTGCTCCTCACAGTTCTGCAAACGCTGGGTGTGTACCTTTTTACACTGAATTCAAGTCTGAGGGTCAGGTCCTTGTCCTATTTCTCTCTTTCCTTTTAACATTTTGCTTTGACAAAAGGGAAACAAAGTTAATATTAGATGATTTTCTCTTTTGTTTCTGCTTTTGTTGTTGAGGGCAGAGGGAGGAAGAAACTTTATGGGCTACTCAGACATTTTCATTACTTTCAGATTTGAGAAGCAGATGCTCTACATAGCAAATAACAGCTCTCAAAACCATTCACTTTGTTGGCAGGTAAATTGCATGGGTTGTTTGAATGTAATCTCTGAGTGATGAATGTGCAAGGCCACAAAAGGCTGGTCTTCTGGACATCAGAGAGGGAAGGTGGTGACCATCATGGGTAACTGCAGCTAAAAAAGGACGCACTGTCTGTATTCCAAAAAACAGTCATAGATTGCAGGGCAGAGAGCTGCCACTGGTATCTGATGATGATGCAAGAGGAATACATCAAGAAGGAGCAATTGTTAAAGAATAAGTTAGAATATAATTCTCAAAAGAAGAAACAATCTTGTCAAAGAGATGGAAGATTGAAAAAGACAGAACTGAACAAGAACGTAAGCACCATAGAGATGGGATTCACTTCTAACAGGCTGTACTGGGCCTGCTGGTTTCATTCAATGAAAAATATATTTACCAAAAGTTTCATAAATGCTTGGATCAGAAACCAAGAACTCTTTAATTTCTTTTCAGACTGGTTCAACACAACCTTCTAATCTTGAAAGCTACATAACAGATATTACATGCATTCACGTGGACAAAATACATCACGGCTGGTTCACTTCACTGCATTTGGGCCGGCTGTCTCCCCATGTGAAATCAGTGCCTGAACTCCCACAAAGTCTGACAGGAGCAAGATCAGTTCTGCTATCTGTCACATCAGTAACTGCTACGTGCATTAAAAATTAACAATCTATTTTGAAGGACTGAAGCTTTATTGGGTTAAAAGCAACACTTCCAGCTAGAAACATGGTTTATCTTTTGCTAAATCCACTGCTTCCCATTACCGCTAAAATGAGATCTCTCTCCCATCTGCAATATATCATCTACCAAGTCCCTGATCCAATGATATACTCTCAGAATTTAAAGTTTAGACTGATGTTTTGCTTGAGATAATACAAAGCTTTCCATTCCCATCAGTAGAAATTCATGCCCTGTCAACACAAAATTGACTGTTAATGTACTCAAATAATTTAGTTGGGAGAAAAGACAACTAATGCAATTATCCCTGAACGGTTTAGATATTAATGTCTCTAGAGCATACTAAGTGCCCAAGAAGCCAATTGTAGCTTCTTAGAAATGAACCTTTAATCCCTTCCACTCCTCTACAACAAAGAAAATAAACCTGGAGGTTTACAGAGAGAGAAAAAGCCAATTTTTTATCCAAATTAATAGACCATTATTTTTCCCATGCTTCTGAATTTCAGCAATGCATTCAGAGGTAATAAAAATATACTGATTTTTCTCTCCAAGACAATTCAGAGCTTTATGATCATTCCACTCACAAAACTATCTTGCTGGTCTCTAATTAATATTTCAGAACTCAAATCTACATAATCACGACCTGGAAGGTTTTCTTTTTTATTTGTCTTGAAAATGGTTACTTTGCAGTATTAAAAATAGAATCTCAGGATCAGGTAAGAATCTGGAGTGAAAAAGGAAAGAAATTAAGTTCCTCATATGTGCTGCTATAATCTACCTTTAATCTTACATTTTGCAAACATACATAACTACACATATAAATGCTTCATATATAAGCTTCCAGGGGAAGCTTCTTCATTCTGCCTCTTAAATTGCAGTAGACAAAATAAGGTGGAACCAGGCTACGTGCAGGTGGTTTGATTGAATCAGCTGCTAAAACTCACAGCCAGCTCCCAAACTGCCTACTTAGCACAGCCTCCAACAAGCCCTGCAGTCCCCCAGTGCCCTGCCATCTGTGTGTGTGCGGTGTGCAGCTTTTCCTCCTCCTCTTTCACATGTTTAGGTTGTCCCCCGAGCCCCTTCCTGGCCCTCCTCCAAGGGTGGCTTCTTAGAATGGCAGCAGCACGCAAAGACGGGATAAAGGGATGGCACCCTTGTAACTGTAACTAATGCATTTCTTCAGGCAAATCCCCACCCTCACCGCCTACCCTTCTAGATTTTAGGATTAGAGTTTCAAATTGCACCATGCTCTTATTTAAAATAATTATAATAATAAAGAATCAGCCAAAATTGTTGGCAGTGTAAACAACAACAACAAAAAGGTCTGTTCTCAAGACAGTTGATCTTGAACAGTAAGGGTTTAGTCCTTCAGCTCGTGAGAAGGGGCAGAGAAAGCAGTCTGTTACAGTCTTGCTTGCAAGACAGGGATAATGAGGTTCATATGCTTCTCGTTCTCTGTCTCTCTTGTCTATTTAGACTGTAAGCTTCCAAGATAAGACTTGTTTCTTTTTTTTGCTGGTAGAAAGAACCAGATAAAGATTCAGCTGTCAGAATAAACATCCTGTAAATGCTTTAAGTTGAGGATGCATTTTAAAAAGAATGCAGCTGTACTAAACTGAATTTCTCAGGTTTCTAAATTGTGCTGGGCACTTTCTGAGAACAGCTTTATTTACAAGGTAAGTAATTTCTACTTTTGATCTTGAATAAAATCTAGACGTGCCAGGTTTATAATCTCTATGGGTTCCAATGCGTTATTTATAACATCTGGAGAAGATTGAGTAGCATTAAGAAGTTAGAACAATTTTCACAAACTCAATTTCCACACTGTCAAATCTCATAACAGACCCAAAACTTTTCTTTCTATATTTTTCTTGTTAGAGGAGCAAAAATTTATTGACAGTCCAATGAATTTGATATGGACAAACTTAGATAAAAGTGGTAGGAGGTTAAAAGGGAGTATCATCTATGAAAGACAAAAACAAGACACTGACCAAAGTTTTAGTCATACAGTCTTGATAAGTAAAGCAGATCATCCAATTGAATTGATGACAGACAGTAACACCAAATGGGCAAAAAGTGAAATGTTAAGGCTGAGTTTAATCCAGCAGAGGAACTCACAGATCTGAAATTTATCTTGGATACAAATGTAAAGAAAGGTAGAAAAAAATAAGCCACGTATAGCAAAAAATCAATGTACTTCACAGCAGGATATCCTGACTTGGCAGGATACCAAAAATACAAGCAATACTCATTCTGTGCACTTTCTTAGCATAATCTGTGCTACGGTTAACTTTATTTTACTTAGGTAACTACTAAGAGAATGCATTAAAGTCTTATGGCGTTTCCATGTAACTTCATGCATGCTTGACTTGAACAATATGGTAGCTAAGCTACTCTTCTGTAATGCTATTTGTGGCATTTTAGGCCAAAAGATTGTTCTTCTGAACGGCTCAGCTGCAGCCACAAAGGTTTCAGTCTCAGACTCCTGCTGCATTAAGGACAGCAGCTATCCCTGCCCACGGAGGTCAGGGTTTGTTTTTATTTCTGAGTTCCATTAAAAATCCGGTCTATGAAGAATGAGGTATTGAAAGCAGATTTGAAATCTAATTGAGCATAAAAGGTTCGCCAATTTTCAAGACAGAGCTGAATCATATGAAATTCAACACCCACTAACTATTATTTCTCTCGACAGGCTGCAGGAGAGAGTTCTAATGATTTTACTTCTTACACTGAGCCAGCAGATACCCAGATATAATCAGTATAGTTGGTATTTCTAATTTCACAGATTTGAAATTATTTCAAATATTAAAACATCTTTCACATTGCCAGCCAGAGGAGACAAGTCATAGGGAGGTTAAAAAACAGATCTGTTTTGTGAACACGAGTCCTGATTCTTTGCTACTTTGCTCCCGGTAATGGGGAGGAGAAAAGTATTTTAAAATCTTCCTTTTTAACGCTCCTAACATGTCGGGTTTGTATGTGGAAGTCAAAGAATGTGAAAAGAAGGAAGTATTTGCAGAGTTCAGAGTATTTTCCCTCAATGATCTATGGAAAAAGCAACAAAAATCTCCTGAAAATCAAGGGATATCAATCCCACATGTATTTCATCTGAGACTTGAAAGGTGCCTGCCAACATCTCACCACTTACTTGGTGGCCGCAGGAAGCTCCTGAGGACCTCCATGGCTCTAAGAGATGCTTGAGGCTTGTCAGCTCCACTGAGGCCAGGTCATCTTAGTCACCTCCAGAAAATCGTCCAAAGGTTTTCAGATTCATCACTGCTCTCTGGTGAGCACAAGGAAAGACAGTAAGAACTCTGCAACCGTCTGTCTATGGGTACTAAAGATTTAAAAATGCCTGGTTCCACGGCAGCCAGCATTCTGGCTTGCTGAGGATGGCCCTAGGCAGCACGAGATGCCTGTCAGTTCTCTGAGCCTCTTCTGGGAGCCGACAGCCCAACACAGTGGCTACAATGCCTTGAAACACGGCGCTAAGTCCACCAGGAAATTGTGGTAGCAGTACTAGTTGTATGTGGGCACATTCCAGTTAACCGAGAAGCCTGAGATTCAATGTGTTCTGATTTTTGACTCACTTCTGCTTGTAACAATGCATCAGTTTGATCATATTAATGTTTAAGCAGAAGTATGCTTATCGTTCTGAGTAGAAAGAAAATGTGCAGCATTCTGAATTTCTCATGCCTACTGCACATGAAAAAGATATTAAAACTCATCTTTTCACTTATGGCTTAAGAATTGTGTACTCTTCTGAGCACTCAGTATTTCACTTAGCAAAGGACAGCACTTTATAACTATTAAATGCACTGCCTTAGGGATGTGGTAACCCATTGACTTGACAAGTCTTTTAAAAAATGCTATAGTCAAACAGCGAGGCAGGATACATAGGATTTATCTGATAAGCTGAAAAGTCCCTAATGACCCCAAACACTTCAGGCAACGCTAAGTAAAAAAGTCATTTTGATGAACCTGCAAATCACATATAAATCAGGAGAGGATTTCTGTGTCCAAATGTTTTTTAAAGGCATATATTTCCATTGTATCTTTTTCTTTTTCACCCTTTACAGTTCCCTTGACAAGAAAATATAAGAAATCATTGCGTTAACTGAATTCAACCTTTTTTTCTCATTGTCTCCCTACCTCCCTTTTTACGGCTTCAATGTGAAAATGGCAGCCTTCGCTCCCTTTCCTTTCCCATGCTTTACAACATGACAAGTTAAAATTTAATTTATAAAGGAGTAGACAAAACTGATGCTTTCCCACATGACCACGCCAACGATACATTTGTTCTGAAGATAATTTTAGCTGTATGCTACACGCAGAAGTAACAGGAGTAACCTATAGACTCTGTTCAGGGTGCTGCTGTCTGCCAGTCTGCTATTCCAACAATATTCTGTAATTAATGTTGAGTGAGCAATAAAGAAAAACCCAAGAGAAGGCAAATCTGCTTGTTTTCTTTTCATTATGGATGACTATGCAAGAGGAAACCAGGAATATTCTGACAGTGCAGCTAAGATCTGGAAACTGTACATCTGTTTTGATCATTTGGATCCCAGCATTCATAAAGATGAGCAGTTTATTATGCTCAGTGCCATTTGTCAATACATCTTTCCCTATTTGTCCCTGCTGAGATTATGGCTGCTACAAAGTTAACAGCTGGCACTAGCACTGACTGCCCAGGGCCAATTTATGGAACTCAGCTGGTAAAATACTGACCACTTCTGACACACAAGGATGTCACTCTCCAAGCCATCCAACTCTCTGCCCTTCTGCTGCCTTCTTTCCTCCTTTTGGCAAGAGCTCTTGCAGCGTATGCTGTTTGCCTGAGCTCTGAATTCCAGCAAACCAGTAGCGCTCCCACCCCTCCATTAGCTTTGAGGCTTTCTGCCACCCCCTCCTAATTTTGCTTCTGGCAGATGGTCTGCTCATCTCAGCTGAATTTTGTGCCCTGCCTACACCATGCTAGCACTGAAATTGTCCACTTAAAATGTATGCTGAGATACAGAAGCCAGTCTGTTTGAGAGAGGGGTTGGGAATAGTTGTTCTCTTTTTTTTTTCCTCTTTAAGAATTGCATACTAGGTCCTACATTTTTTCCTCTAAAAGAATCTGTTTTACAATTGAAAGAGGAAGAATATGCTTAAAAACTTTTTTTTTTTTTTTTTTTTTTTAAGACTATCAAGCTTAAAAATATCAGCAGGCTTCTTCTTTCCTCCCACCATTCCCATAAGTGGAATCTCACTGAGTGCAACCGAGATATTACATTACAGGTGAAATAAATCCTCCTTTCTGTATCTCTGGCCAAACAAACAGATCTAGAGACATCTTGTTGGCCAAGCTGACTGACTGCGGGGCACTGCTGCACAGGCACACTGCCATACGCCCTGCAGTTAGCACCACCGAGTCTGCATGCGATTGAGTTGTCACGGAGAGAACAACTTGATACAGAGAGCTTTGCAGGTCTCTGTACTGTTGGCATTTTTGGGTGACGGATATCTGCTAAACCCACGGTTATGTCTGTCCTGCCAACTGTGTAACAATTGCAGCAGGCAGGCACCTTTCATGCTCCACCTTCCATTTTCTGGTTTTGTACACCAGCATCTTGCACTTCTAGATCTCTAACACATCATCTGTTGGCACAAAAAAGTGAACAAGCTGAACCAACTGCCCCTGATTGGCAGTTTATACCACTGCTGTGGTTTAAGCCAGCAGGTGGCTCAGCAGCACACAGTCATTCGCTCATTCCCCCATTCCCAGCGGGATGTGGGAGAGGATCAGGGAAAAAAATAAAGCGGAACTTGTGGGTTGAGAAAGAACTATTTACTAAGATAGAGAAAAGGAAAAGGATAATGACAGTCTCTCTCTCTCTCCCTCTCTGAATGCATATAACGAGTGATACAAAAGGAATTGCTCACCAACCCCGGACCGATGCTCAGCTGGCCCCTCGAGCAGCAGAAGAGTATGAGATGAACTCCCTTTGCTGAGAATGGCCTTGGCTCTGTACAGCACTGCTGAGCAGCAATTATAAACATGGATGTGTTTATAATGTGTTATCAACATTGTTTTTGTCTTAGAACCAAAACACAGCATCATACCAGACATTCTAAAGAAAACAATTTCAACCCAGCTGAAACTTGGAGAACCATTCTTTCTGTCACCGGCATTTCAACTGAACCTGTGCAAATTAATCTGTTGTCAGGATTAGTGAGAATCTGCCCAGATTATCTCAGAGCGCTATTATGAGGTGAAATTCTGGTTGAAGTGAAATACTACAGAACAATTAAAAGTAATTGCAGTAATGCTGGGATGTCACCAGTGCTATCTGGACAGAAATAAGAGCATCAACAAGCACTTCTGGACCTCTCGTCCTGCATGGCGCTACTCCATCTCTCTTTGGGATGGAGTGCTACTTGTTCTTGTCACTGTCAAGACAAAGAAAGGACAAAATGAAGTACAAAAATAGTTTCTATTTAACTGGTCTCTACTGTCTACTGCAGTCAACAGTTTCTCCTGAAAATGGACAGACCTAGCCAGCTAGTATTTGAGAATAAGGAATATCCAGCTGTCACTAACACATCCAAAATAAAAGAGAAGCGTAGGAACACCTGTCTGACTATTACCAACATGTGCTGCTTTCTCTGCTTGTTGGGCACGTCCATCAGGTACCATACACATGAATTTACAAGTCAAGCTCTTAGGCCATTTTCTCCAATGCTTTCTCCTCGGTGCACAATATACCCTTCTGTAGACAGGGCACAAATCTCCATCACAAAAATGCTTCATACTCACACTTCACAGAGTTAAGTAACAAAACTTTTGTAAGGCAATGGAAAATTGCCTTGTTTGTGTGTAACATGTTTCTGTTAGTCATCTTACTCATGGGGAAGGAAAGTGCTCTTACAAGGCTGGTGGGATCCAAATGCCCTGCTTGTTCCTAAAGGACTGTGTTTGTATGAAGAAATTTGAGTAGAATCATACTTGTGACAGCTTTGCATTGCAGCTTTTGGGAAGGTTTCACAAGCTTGCCTGTTCAATAAATAATCCTTTTGGAGCCTTTCTTAACACAACAGTGTTCAGAAAAGCGTTACAAGTTGGCAACCAGTATGCAGTACAGCCATCATGAATAGACTTCACGAGCTGCAGATCTTGCCTGAGCAGATAAGAAAGTGCCGTTTACAGGGAAATGTTTGTGTAAATTATAGGCATGAGATGCAGATTTCTTTCTTTAATGCTATTTTTTAATGTGGTTAAGTCTATCAAATGCTTCATAGCAGTAGGATGTGCAAGAAAGGCCTTCTGTGCAACACAGATTGTATTTACAAATACAATCAACAAATAATATTTTGCAGAACTGCATTGCAGGCAGCCTTTGGGCACGTTCCTTATGTGGATTGTTTCGCTTTTGTTGTTACCTGAACACTGCATCATCAAAGAAGGATTTATTTTGCTCCTGTGAGGTGCATAACAAACGAGGAGATCTCACTACCCTCACAGGGAAGAAATCTGAGCTCTGAAATTAGGCTAATTTGTCCCACCAGTAGCCCGCATTTTCACCTGATGCCTTTGCAGAAGCTGAAAGCACTCTGGAAACAGCTCGGGAGACAGCACAAAGGTGGCAGCAATCCACTGGGACATGAACAGTCCAATGCAACTTAACTGCTATGGAAGGCAATGCACAAGCACAGGGAGCAGTAAGACACACAGGCACCATGCACTGATGTATTACTCAAGGTATACAATCTGTGCTAGCAGCAGTTGCATCAAGCAGCCATCTCAAGAAAGAAAAAAGTATCAGCACCAGACTAATAATCATTGATCCTGACTCAAAGTTTCACACAATGCCCATCACAACTCTGTGACTCACTGCTTAGGGCTATGTATAAATTCTCTCAAAGCTTATTTTATGCAGATGATGTTGCTGCAAATGAAATCTATGAAAATCCTGAGAAGTTAAGCTTGTTTAAGCCTTAAAATAGATTTCCAAAACTGAGCAATCCAATTGCAAAGTAAATGTGTATGCAAACTTCAGACTAAATATGACCGCCTTGCTTTGTAGGCTTCACAGAAAGATCAGTCTGTTTGTGATAATTAGTTTAAGTTAGTTCCAGTAGCACTTAAATTTTAAGAAAAAGCAAACTCTTAATTGAAAGATGAAACTGGAGTGAGTCATCGGTGACCTAGTCTTTCTGAACGCCTCCTAAAGATAAGAACAAACAGCAGATACCTTCATTATTGCTCATTTCAGTAGTCAGTCCATGACACTACTACTGTACAAGAACAGAATGAACAAACATACTACTACAGCAGGACCAGATTCTGCCTCTGTAAACAAACTCGAATCTCCAGTCCAGCAGGCTGGGAGCTAGTTTTTTTTTTACACCTTTCAGAATATTTGTTGCTGTCAACATGTTTGATAGATATTTCTTTATTTTAAAAACTACTACAATTTTTTGCAATTTCACTGCCCACATCATTGCTGCTTTTCTTTTCCCCTCATTTGGCTTATGAACTACCACCATAAGGTTCTGCAACGAGAATTTGTAGTGGCATGCGGATGCACCACAGGTAGCTAAAAAAACAGGTAGCCTGCTTTTCAAAGCTGCATTTCTGAAAGGAAATATAGAGCAACATAATTCTGGCCCTGACTCCAAACAGTGTTTTCTTCCATTGAAATTAGTATTCTCACGAGCAGACCTAGAGACAGAGAGGGTATCTCCTCAGCAGGCAGCACTGTGGCTGCAGCAGGTGCCTTTGGAAGGCAATGGCAAAGCTCCCACTGCCCTCCGTGAAATTAGCGGGCGCTGACCAATGGGCCGCTAAACACAGTCCTTGTTTTTGTCTACCAGCGTTAAACAATCCACTTCCATTCTGCCTTTTTTAGCAAATACTTAGCAGATATGTACATTTGAAGCATGACATCGTACATACAACTTTCCCGTTGGGAAGAGAGAACAAAGCGTTGGTGACAGATGGTAGTCCTGCTGCTTAATGTGATACTGGAAGACACTTAGTTACACACACTTAAGATACACACTGACGGAAACAGCATATGGACCAAAATAGAACAGAAGAGGTATTAAGCTTGGAACTTTGAAACTCTTCCTTTGAAATGGTCTTGTTTTACCAGAGACATTGTTTGCACTGAACCCTGTAAAAGGATTTGGTAATTTAGAAAAAAGAACTTTCTGACACATACTTTCAAGAGAAAGTGTACCGCCAGCCTTCAGATTTTACATGCTGCTCTGTGCTCCTGATACATCTTCTGAGCTATTTTTTAAATGTATGTACATCTTAAGGTCTAAGATCTAACATGAATAATAACTGAAATGATACATAATTAAACATTTTGCACATCAACGTGTGATATTGATGGTTTAAATATTTAATGACTAATATGTTCAGTTAGGTTTAAGCCAAGCTACCGAGTTATTTCTCCATCACCTCCACTGCCCTACATCTCTGAGTATTGATACAGCTTTCACTACAAGTTGAAAAGACGACTTCAAATCTACTTGTTGGAAAGGTGGTTAAATAATTACTGTCATGCTAAAATAAGAAAGGATCAGTGAGAAAATAAAGGATAGGGAAAAGGTATCTCTTTCTGCTAGCATGTAATACACAGTGCTCTTTGCTGTGCCCAGTCTTCTATGCCGTGGTGGAGGTGGTGATGGTGCTCTTCATTTTCAACTCTTACAAGAGGTAAGAAAGAGGCAGGAGCCCCCATGGCCCTCAGACCCACACCTTCTAAGGCATAAAACACAGTGCCTGCTATAGTGCCAGCATTTATCTGAGCCTATTTCCTGCACTCGGCTTAGTCATGTCAAGTTCAAGGCTTCTCTGCTGAATAAATGAGTAGCTCAGTGTTCCCTCTGTATTGCTATGCTGGCTGCTACTGACTTACAAGAGCATTGATTCTCAGGCTCAGTGAGTGAGATCTTCATGTTTAGCTTTCAGGATGAGAGATCTGTTCCCGCTGACGACTGCTGTTGTTCAATTTGCACCCAGGAAGAGGATGTACTACTTGTGAAGAGCAGGTGAAAAGTCCAGTGACAGCAAAACTCTTCTTAGGTCACCTGACTTTTCTAGTTGTAATCAAATGAAACTTTTTCAATTACTCTGGTCTTTTTCTTTATTCTTATGTTGAATTTTTCATGACACTTAAACCTGTAGTGTATTTTGAGGTACACCTTTTGAACTAAATGACTAACGTACCTTTTGAACTACTGTGTTTATTGTACTTCAGTGTATCCAGAAGACTTCTTCTTAGTTCATAGATAATCATATTTCCTTTTTTTTTTCTTTTTTCATCTCCCACTCTCCCCCTGAAAATGTGCCAGTCCCTGAAATATACACAAGTTTTTCTTATTATCCTTTGAAGTGCAGTAAGATGTACAATATAGATACATCTATCATCTCTTCTACAGTATAGAAAATGCTGAAGGCCAAACCACATCACTTGCACCTCTGTAACGTTCTTCAGAAGCATTAGCACAAGGCAGACCACCGCAAGGATGGAGTTATACCTTGAGAAAACTAATAAAGCAATGAAACTCATGAAGAATGCTAACATCGTGGTGCTGCAAATGTTTATATTCAAGACTTGTACTCATACTCAAACGACTAATCCCAGGATTTTCACAGAAGTTTGAAGGAGGTAGGTACCTAATTCCTTTTGACGATAGGATTTGGGAACCTAGTCAATTGGTTGATAGTTTCACTTGAGATGTCACCAGAAACACCCCCAGGTACAGTCCAATAAACAAAGCAAACAGCATCTCACAGTCATTCTTAGCACTAGTTAGGGAGATATGTATATTCTAAAGGGATTAACTGCTCTGTGATCCATTGCCAAAGCTGTATCATACACACTGCTTACTGTGCTGAGTATGCTGTCAATTGGTGACCATAAATATCTGTTGTAATAAGGGAGATACAGTCACTTATACAGCTTGGATAGCGATAGAAGGGCACATTCACTGAAAAAAATCAATTTTAATTAGGAAGACAATTATATTTTCTCCCAAAGGTTGCCAAGGTCTCAAGATTTATCTTTAAGGTGATGGAGAAGTAATCTTTTGCCATTCTATATCTACTGGGTAGCACTGAACTGTGGAAATATTTCAGGTCCAAGGGAAGACCATAAGGTCCCTCAAGGTCTTATAACCCAAGGCAATAAAAATCACTGGCACATCATTAGCCTGCCCCCTGCAACAGCAGTTTATGATTATATCCTTTGATTTCTCTGAATAAAGGTTTGTTCAGTTTATTCTCAAACTCTGTAGCAGTGATTTGCCCTGCGCTGCTGATTTCACTTCTATTTACAGTTGAGCTCTGCGCAAGGAGAAAACCCTGGCTTAGCTACCACCTCCCCTTAAAATTGAGACAAGCAATGAAATTTCCCAAATGCAAATCAACTGCCTAGTCACTGCAAGCTGCTTCGTTTGGGGCATTTTTTAAAGGAAATCTGTTCTGCTAGCTGAGAAGAAAAGCTCTCCACATATTTCAGAAGCAGTAACTTGTTGCTGCCAAGCCATTCATGTCCATGGGGAAGGCTGCAGCAGAAATGGGCAGTAGGTATTTGCTTTTTGTAGAATTTTTCTGAGCAGAGAAAAATTGCCCTAAACCTGTCACAAATTTGCTTCCTAATTTCTCTTCAATAAGTGTAGTGTTAATTGCAACACCAAAACACTACAATTCTTGATTTCTAAAGATGTCAACTATAAGGCAAAGGCCACTACATTCTCAAGTGAGAATTCTGCTCCTTTTAAGGAATACATTTGATCGACACTTTAAAGTAGTATAGAAACCTGTGTCTCTGGATTCATAACACATCCTGGTGTGTAACTATTATTATTCAATACTCAGTTAATAGAAAGGTATTTTCCTATGGCCTACACCAAGTATTGGCACTTGTGGGTGACATGTCAGTTTATCCAAGCAGAAAAATCATTAAGTATTGTTTGTGTCTTTTCTGAGACACTGTAATTGCAAACTGCTTGCTTCAATCAGTCAAGACCCATCCTTGTAGCCCTTTTTCATGCAATTTCCTCTCTTAAACTCTTCTGCCCTTGTTTTCAGTTTCTTCTGGCCAAATCATCCAGAAGATAGTTGGGAAGGCTGAGGGCAAGGTGACTGGCTAAGAAATCAGGTTGCATAATTAGGAATAAACAGCTTAAGAGAGTACGATAGAGAGCAGAGAATAACAACCTCTCCCATTAGGGACGAATGAAAACTTCTGCTTCAGTCTTCTCTCCTTGTATCTCTCTCCCTCTCATTGCATACTGATCGTCATACCAACTGTGTTCTGAATCACAGCCACGGAATGGCTTGGGTAGGCAGGGACCCTCAAAGAACACTTAGTCCAATCTCTTCATACAGCAGGACATCCTTCACTAGATCAAGTTGCCTAAAGCACATCTGGACTTTGAACACTTCCAAGGATGGGACATTCACAACTCCTCTGGGAAAACCTGTTCCAGTGCCTCACCACTGTCACTAGGAAAAATTTCTTTCTTACAATCAAACCAAATCTCCTCTCTTTCAATTTAAAACCATTGGCCCTTATCCTCTCGCTACAGACCCTGGTATAAGGTCTTCATTCATCCTTACTGCCTTTATATACTGAAAGGCTGCAATAAACTCTCCCCAGAGCCTTCTCTTTCCTATGTTGAACAACTCCAGCTGCTGCAGCCTGTCCCCAAAGCAGAAGTGCACCAGCCCTCTGACCAACACGTCCTCCTCTGGATCCTCTCTAACAGCTCCACAACTCTCTTCTTCTGGGAGCCCCAGAACTGAATGCAGTACCTCAGGTGAGGATCTCATGAGAGCAGAGGGGGAGAATCCCCTCCCTCATCCTGCTGACCTTGCTTCTTTTGATGCAGCCCAGGATAAGGTTGGCTTTCTGGGCTGCAAGTGCACATTGCTGGCTTACATCCAATTTTTAATTCATCAGTACTTCCAAGTGCTTCTTTGCAAGACTACTCTCAACCAATTCTTCATGCAGTCTGTATTGAAAATGGGGGCTATGGGGACTGACCAAACCCATGTGTAGGATCTCGTACTTGGCCTTGTTGAAGTTCATGAGAAAAAAAACCAAGATAAGGACAGACTAGTAAATTCCCAAATAATTTCCAAATCTACCTTGAGAAACAAAAAATATTTTAGATACTTTTAGAACCTGTGATGCTCCCTCCAGAGAAATGTTGGACAGAGTGTACAAGCGCTGGCCAGTAATGCAAGCAAATGACCTTGTATGTAGCTAACAAAGCTGTACCAACACATTCAGGATCACCTGGTACATTCTCACCCGCAGTCCTTTGACTGGTGTGGTCTTTATACCACAAGCTTGTTAGGACAGACCTACCTCTTTACTTTTTGTGTCTCTATCGTACACTGTACTCCTGGTGCAAATCACTCTTCTATTATGGTGCCCACTTTGTCTGTTGAGGAAATAGATACTAATTCCAGCCGAGCTACTGAAGAAATCATAACTGCCCAGAGATTCATCAGTCTGCTTTTGATGAACACCATTATTTGTAATAAAATGCAAGCACTGGAACTTCCAAATCACTACAGTAAAAAGATCCATCAAACCGTTGCCAACATTATCATCTTCCTCTTCTCTCTACGATAGATTTCTATTACAGATTTG
Organism: Tragopan temminckii; assembly: GCA_028571105.1. NCBI lineage: Eukaryota > Metazoa > Chordata > Aves > Galliformes > Phasianidae > Tragopan > Tragopan temminckii. The sequence continues at coordinate 2,749,275 of JAOWBP010004330.1, forward strand.
GAATACATTCTACTCTGAAAACACCCCACTGATGTCAAGATCTCTTCAGCATATTAAACAAGAGCAAGGCACAGAAGAGAGAAGCACAGCATGGTTCTGTAGTTTTGCATATTCTTGCAGGAGTGTTCTACTTTTTTAAGAAGCAGGAATTGCCAACAAGTGGCCCCAAACTTCCAGAGTGATCAGTCTGCAATTTTTACATCTTATTTTCCTCTCTGCAATATATCTTATTATACATTACTATGGTGATGTTGGTGTGGTCTTGGTTTGAACTGTAGTGAAATCCAAGAAGAATGTTTCTGAACAATATTTCTGTGAGTTTTAAGACTACAGGACTTTTAAGCTGTGCAATGCCTATTATTCTATATATATATCTCCCAAAACTGTCAACACCTTCTTATTCAGCTGTGACAGATTTGATCCCGAACTGTGCAAACAATTAGCATTTAGTGTGCTCTGAGATCACCTTACTTCCACCAACACAATTATAATGGCTCAGCACCAAAATCCATGCTCTGCTTTCATCCATTTTAAAGGACTAACCCAGAACAGCATTACTGTGCCTTTTTGAGACCTTTAACCAATGCGCAATTTATTGGTCTTAAAACAAACATACTTCATCCAATAGCACAAATGCACAACACTCTAACAATGATGAAATACATACAAGGAACTAGTATCAACCCATAGTTGAATGAAGCTATGAAATGATGCTCAGAACTAAAAATGAAAATTACCGAGTTCTGATTCTGTGTACTTAGCTGATCTTGGAGAGGCCAAAGAAAGTGATGAAGGTAAACCCGTGGATGGAACTCAGACTTCAGATGGACTTTACGAAATGATTTTCAATTGTAAATAACAATAAACAAGCTTACTTTTTCCTGTAAAATGCTGGAACGAGCCTTTTTAAACAGAGCTTTGTCATCACAAATGCTGGAAAGCTTTCTGATTAAAAATGACTGCATTCAGGGATGTTTTTAGTATGCGATTTCAACAAACAAACATGAGAGTAAAATTCCATTTAATTTCAAGAAGCAATAAGAGAGGGTAAATTTAATAGGAACATATTGTTCCAGGCATGCTCTATGCCAGCCTGCAGACCTTGAGCAAAGCCAGCCATCTGAGAGCAGCAGGGGAGGGAATGAGAGAGACAGAGGGAGGTAAAGAATGAGCAGGAGGGGGAGGAGAGCACAGAGAAAGAGACAGATAAGAGGAAAGTTCCTGTCAGATTTTGCCGTGATGAGAGAGAGGAGTTGAGCACTGAGGGAGAAAGAGATATGAGGGAGACTCTGAGCTGGCTGTGTATAAAATAAAAAACAATACATTTAAGTTAGGCTACAGCAGAAGTCCAAGACACAATCGAACTTTCACAAAGTCAATGGAAAGACTCCTCTAATTTCCACGGTGGCATTGCCTCAAGCTGTCAGTAAATAAAAACCAGCCTTTGTCCCCCTTTTCTCCTGGGCTTGAGATGTGAAGGGGCTGCAGAATGCAGAATGATTCAGTCAGATCCCTGCTAACCAAAGTCATCGGATAACAGTAAGACTGGTTCCTCTGAAATTAAGCAGAGGCAGCTTCTGACTACACGGGTGCCCTCTGTGCCAAGCTGGCACACCCCAACTGAATGCTGGAAGGGAAGGCAGGAGAATAGAACCAATAAATCTTTCTAGAGCAGACTGTAAGATTTCAAGGCGTTCGAACAGAGCAATTTCTTTCAAGAGCTCTAAGAGATATTTTCCAGTAAATTCTAGTAAAAAAGAAATTAAAAATTCCCCTGAGTCCTCTTAGGGGAGACACCAGTGCATAAAAAGAGTTTCAGCACATTAGCTAACAATCTTGTTGCTGTTTTTTGTTGTTGTTGTTGTTCCTGTCTTCCGCTTCTGTTTTCTGCTCATTTAGTTTCCTGGACCAGATTGTGATATCTCTGAAACAAAACTCGCAGACTATATTTGAAAATACACCATATGTATGTTTGGTTTTTAACAAAAATGCTGCTAATGAGAATACTCAGTAGAAAGGCTTCACCTAATGACTGAAACCCAGCTGAAATCACTGGGATGCAGGGTGTTTTGGCTGACATGCAGAAAAAAGGTAGAACAAGTCTTGCCAGGTATATAACAGCTGAGCACTCTTCCTGCTAACACCATGTGATAAACCAATATGTAAAATTAATTCCTGAGGGGAACAAAGAGCTCCACACTTAGCGGAGCTAGTCTGTAAGGCAGTTTTGCAGGAAGGACCCCTCTGCTTCAAATCTCAGCTCGCACACCACATCTCTATGTACAACTGAGGAGATCCTTTGGATCTAAGATGTGTCACTCCTACTCACACTACTGTTCTAATTGTCCAAATTAAACACTTTTAAAAATTATAGAGCCACTTATTTCCCAGAAATTGTTCTGGTAAAAGGTCTGCATTAAAATCTAAATACTCTGCATGGTGGTGAGGACTGAACAATTTTTTTAAGAATCACGGCAGATCTGTAGATAATACAGCTCTTTTTTTGACTGGAAGGGAATTTCAGGCACCTTTAGATTCTTTAAACAAGGGAACTTCTTTCTGTGCAGAACTGGATTTCTATTAACACGTCCTCAGTCACTACGTTGTTATCCTATGATGTACAGTGATTTATGAACACAGATAGGATTAACTCTGACCTTGTGAAAACCAGCAACTTCCTTCTTCCTTCTCTTCTCACCTGAATAACTTACTGCACCCCTTAAACAAATTAAAGAAATAAGTAAAAGTGACTGGAAACACTGCTGGACTATTTAAGTAAGCTGCAGAGAACTACACTGGATAATTTATTCTTGTGAGAAACATAATGATCACCCAACAAGTTTGGTTAGGAAGGTGGTTTATCAGGCCACCTTGATATACTAGGGCAAAAAAAATACACAGAACACCTACTGATGATGGATTGCAAGATATATTAATACGGAAAAGGATTGAGATTTACTTTCAATAGTAGATTAAGGGGCTCCAATGCAGCCAAGACTAGTTCTTTTAAAACAACAGGGACTGAGTTTATTCCAGATAAGGACTTAATTTTTATTGAAAACCTACCACCTTCAAACTGCTCAAAAGTTGAAGCACTATAAAACTGTCAAATAACACCATTATTAAAAGCTTTATTTGACAAATCTTCCACTGCTGGGATAACTTGTGTGTTTGCCTTCTCTCTCACATGAAATAAAATCATTCACTTATGCAAACTGCTGACAGGAACGGAAACAAATGGGGTTCTCAGCACAGGGTGAAACACACTATCCCCTTTCTGCAGCTTAATGGAAGCCATAGTTATTCATAAATCATAAGGCACTCAGTTCGGAGAGCCGCTCTACCGCTTGTTGCACAACACTGGGAAATATTTGGGATGGGCTCACAAGCAGCGCTGTGGTGCTCTGGAGAGCTGGTGATTTTTCAGGAGCAGCCTGCAGGTGGGAAACATCTGCACGAAATTATTCAAGAACAGAAGTGGCCAAACAATAGCTGACAACCAAACGTAGGATTTATTTCAACCTTGTTATAATAAAAAAAAATGTTAGGAGCTCTGCTAGGTGGCCTGATAGCTAGCCTTTCATCTGTGACTAGTGACCTTCTGCAAGCACTTGCTCTCGATTCACAGATTTCAGGGCCAACAAGGACCTTTACGATTTTCCAGACTGACCTCCAGACTAACATTAATGTGTGTGAGCTTTCTCTTCTACGCATTACTTAGAAGCAGTTTGGTACCAGCCGCTAATGGACAAATATCTAACAGTTTACCTTCAATTTAAGAAGGATTGCCTTGGGAGTGGGTCACAAACATTTGAAAACACTCACCAAGCTACAAACAACTTTGAAATACACCCGAGCTTCAGGAATCTCTGCATCTGGCAATGTCTGGGGAGGTGTTTGGTTACTTCCTTTTAAAAATATTGTTATTAAGTAAATAAAGAACCTCTTAAGACTCCTAGCCAGAACTCCACAAAAACTGCAAGATGTGCCTTATTAGGTAAGTAGGCAAATTCCTTTCTTGGGACGCCTCCTCAAATGGCACGGACTTTACCACTGCTAAGACAGTCGCCACTTTTAGTGATTGATTTTGTCATGCTTGTCAAGTATTCTCCTGGGATGTCAGAAATCCTGACAAGGCCTGAACACAAACGACCAAACTTGTGTGGCTGCTTATGTCAGGCTGGGGCAAAGAGCAATAGCAGACCCCACTGGCACCGGGGAGTCTCGACTGCCAAAGGTCGAGCTAGAGTGGAGGAAATACCTGTTCCTCAGATCAGCTTACATGTTGAACTGGATTTAATAGAGAATCTGGAACTAATCAGATTTCATTTAAGAAATTAGCTAAGATTAGTTTTCTCCATTGCTGCTTGAAGACCAAGGAAAAGAATGAATGGGGGGTGGAGGGGAATCTGGGCTGAATCACACTTGCAGAAGTCAGGCTTAACGGCCAGCTAAGCAGTTGCAAGAGCACGAAAACCCTAACACACTTTCTGTAATGAATTCTGTCAATCAGAGCAGAAAGTCCTGCTTGAAGTTAACGTTCCCTGAATATTTTCCTCATCTATTTTTAACTGTCAAGCATGGGCTGCTCCTTGGAGATCTGGGAAACATCCTGCCTATCAAGAACATTACTGAGTACAAGTAATAAAACAAGGGCAACATTAAAATTACATTTTCATGACCCTGAGATAAACTTAAGGTGTCTCACAAACCTCTGCCTTATTCTATTGCTGCATCACTCACGCCTTCATTGTCATTGCTTAATACCTCAAACATTAATAATTGTTTACTTTCTTCCCAAATAACATCTTTGCTTTTCCCTTCTGTCCTTGTGACATGCTGTTCTGGCTCTGGCTGCACAGGATTAGCTTCAACGCCCATCATCAATTGGTAATCCAAGTTTTATTTTTGCTCTGCACCGCATCTCTGGAAAAAAACTGTTTGAGTCACTTTCTATTTACTTTAGATTCAGCAGGACTCACAGTTTAGATAATATAAATTACATCTCAGCCCAGAAGACATTTTTGGCTTTGACTTAGCAGGGAAATGTATAGATGCTTGTAAATGCTATCCATCCATGAAAGCAAGAGAGCTTGCGAGACAGAATCCACCAAAATTCCAGCATGATCAGAAAGGTTAATGCATGATTATGGTCAGCTTAAAAAACGCTTCTTGACTGGGGTTCATGGAACAACCTACACCTGTGTTTTTCTCCTTTCTGACAGACTGAACAGGGTGCAGCTCCCCTAAGCTTCAGTTCTCTTCCTCAGAATTTAGTAACTGAGTTTCTGCTCCAGGAACAGATGCGATATAATACAAGTGATCGTTCCCTTTCAAATTCGCTATTTTATTAAGGACAGGGCAGCTTAAGGGATGGTCAGCCTGATTTGAAAGTGAGGTCAGAAAAATGGAACATCACTGGAATAGAAATTTAGGTCTATTACTTGTTCTAATAAGAACATACAAACACGACTTTTCATTGCATGAACACTTTGAAGCACTAGCTGAAATCAAGGAGGTGTACTGCAGGATGAGTTCCTATTCTGTTTCTCAAATCACTGAAGAAGCTGGTGAAATGAACAGACTTTTTACAAGACACTGAATTTATCTGCATTATACTCTCCAAACATCTCTCAAGAGAGAATTTTTTGCCTCAAAGTGCTATTAATTTTATGCCTCTTCTGCAGTGTTTAGAGCCTGTTTGCTTTTCCTGTAAAGAAAGAGCTGCCTCTTGTTGCCTTTCCTATTCCCTCAGCATGCTTTTCCCCTGAGAATGTTGGGAATCCCCAGAATCTTACTTGTTTATTGCTGCTTCCCTGTAGTTTAACCTTTCACTGCAAGCCAGAATAGGCTTATTGGTTTTCCTATAAGTTGGCCAGTCTTCTCTGAAAAGTACCAAGAGCAGTGTCATCTATCTGGGTAGTAATTCAAAGTTTGGCATGCTTAGGAACTCTACTCTAGAGGGTGACTTTGTTCTGCGCTTTTGGACCATGCTTCTGGAATACATGTGTGTGTGAGAGAAACAGAGGAGCAGGGAAAGAAGGGATGAACTATAAATACTCAAAGATAAAACACTATTGTGTTAATAGACCTGTTAACCCTAAAACACTAGATGTAAGAAACAAGATGGAGAAAATGAATAAAAAAGGGAGAAATATTGTGTACAACAAGATGTTATTTGCAGAAATTCTTACTGCAGCAACTGAATACCTCATACTCTTGTTTATTCCAGGCTCCTGAGCCCCCAAATACTGTAGCACTTCAGATGCTTGCTCCTTTCTATTACATTGAGATCAACCAGAGAGTTAATGATATCCTTTATCTTGCCCTGTGCCTGGTAAGAGCTAACAGAAAACCTCCTTCCCCTCAGCCACTGCAACATCATCTGCAGCTTCTGCTCCAGGGAAGGACCTTTTTCATCAGGCTGCCTGGCTCATACCCATGAAGACACTACATGGCACCATATGAGCCCCTTCAGGGGAGCACAAGGAGTTTGTCTGGGAGCCCCACACCGAGCTTTGCCTGTGGTACTTTATTGCTTATCACTAGCACAGTCAAGCTAGAATAGAATATACATTTCATAGACTGAGAACGGAGATGGAGTGGTAAGAGGTGCTGGGGGAAGCTGATAAGAGTGTTAGAACTGTGGCACTTTCAAGAAGCGCACACTTAGCAAATTTACTCCCATGTTTCACGATAACTGAGAACAAATTCTTACTCAGGTACAATGTCACGGCATCATTCAGTAACTTCAAGAAAAGCTTTTAATTGCTACCCAGTGTCCTCCTTTGCTCAGGAAGCTCACTCAACACTGAACTGCATAAGGTTTTACTAAGGCTTTATTCTACTGTTTCAGAATGCTTTTCAGCTGTAAAATAACATTACAGATGTAACTGCTACATTCGCACAGTCAGAAAATCACGGAGAACACCCTGGAGAAATCCAACAGCTTCTGTATTTTATGTATTTTATACATTGCCTTTGCATCATTAGCAAAGCACCTAAAATTTTATCCCTTTCCCCTAAATCCTACGCTTCACCAGCCAAAATTTTGTTGTTTCCTGTCTGCCTTGTTCAGACTCTCATAAACAGATAATGAAGTGACTCACACCATTCCTGCACTAGCCGAGGCCTGTTTGGTTCCCATGTCAGTAGTGTCACTGAGAGAGACACTGGAGGAAAGCACTTAGGGCTGCCACACTTCCCTTGCCATGTCACCCACTCTTACAGCAGGCTGAGCTCATGCAGCGCTGCCAGCACCAATGCCTGGCTGTGGGAGGGCCGCCTCAGTGCACGTGCCAGGAGAAATGCTGTGCTGCTAACAGGGATGGTGGTTCTGTGGGCACGTAGAGAACTGCACCAGCTAAATAAAGCATTACTGGAGATTTCCAGCCCTCGTGTTCTGCCTCCACTTTGTCTGGGAGAGACTATCAGCCATTCATGGTCGGTGTGAGAATTGAGGACTAAGAACACTTTGCACTGCTAAGCCATCATCTTCTACCAAAGAACAAAAGAAGCAAATATGATGGAGATACTCAGCAGATCAGCAATATCTTTGAGGAGAGAGATTTAACTTAGACATTAATCAGTATATAATTGCTTACGTAGCATGCCTTTCCTCACTATTAATGATTTAACATGATGATTTACCAAGGCACTGAGAGAATGCCTGGATGGAGGGAGAAAAAGTACAGAAATATAGCCTGTGGTATTCCCTGCCAGAAAATGAATCTACCCATGCAGGAGTGTCAATTTGATAATGAAAGATAAAATGCACGGCGAGCCCAAGAGGGTGCTTTACATATTGCTATGAATAATGCTGCTGGCTCACTCTCCCCATTAGGCTGGATCAGCCTCTCGCAAACCCAGACAAAAAAATATGGTGACCACTTCATTCAACAGAAACTGTTATTCAATCAGGATACCACTTCCAATAAGCATATCTCATCTAGGCTTGTGCTAGCGAAAAAGGTGAAATAAAATGAAAGGCCAAGTGAAAATAAAAGTTTTCAGTATTCTGAGATGACTTCCTCTTCTAATATTAACATCAGAATCCTCATTACTGCCCTTCCTAGCAATCACACTGCTGCTAGCTTTACTGAAAAAGCGAGGTTAGCCTAGCTTTACCACATCTGATGAAAGAAATTTCCCTTTTAAAAATGTATTTTTACCTGTTCTGAGGCTATTTTAACTCAGAAGAATGTTTTTCAAGTGGTGGATTCTTAGGCACCTGAGGATTACTTGTAAGGGTTCCTTGAACACAAAACAAGAAACTCAAGCCTACTATCAGTAAGCTTGTTCGATCTCAGGATTCTATTTAAAGTAACACTGCTCAGTGACAGCTTAAACGGTCTGTCACAGGCACTGTGGCATTCCCTCTATAGCTCTTCCAAAGAGCAGAACAGGAGTAGCAATAACAATTCTGAATAACATTTTTATTGAGTGTAACAGAAGTCACTCAATTTTTTATTTGTATTTAATCAAATGTAATTATACTGACCACAAACTCTATGCTCCCATAATCCACATCAAGCTTCAATTTCATTTTGGAGAAGAACACACACAAGCTTGGACTAAGATTTTGTGATTCAGGTCCTCTGAATTTCCTTTTCCCATCCCCTAAAAAACTCAAAAGCTTCTTCAAATCACAACCCAGAAGTAAAAGCATAAAGTCATTTATGTGGAAATGTGGCTTTCCCTTTTATAAAATTGCAATCTTTATCACCATACTGAAACAGTGCTTTGCAGGACTGAGTCACTGTCTCCAAGCTCCTTTGTTTGCAAATTTGCATTCTACACATGTATGGATTAACAACCACAAAATTCTGAAGCAAATGGGGCAGAATTGTTTATAATGAACTAAGCTGTTGTAACATCCTCCTGTAGGTAGGCACAAGACACTGTAGGAATTAATGGATCCAAAAATTGCGAGCATGAGACTGTAGGTGTTTCATACCATCTCAATTATCCATGGTCCAGTTTCTAACCAGTGGAGTGGTACAAATTGTGTGTGGGTTATTTCCTTCAAAGCCAATTAGCTCTTCATTCCTAACAGTTGCATTATTCTGAGTACCACAACTGTGTTTATTGAATTCAGTATGAAATCACTAATCAACGTATTCAAGACGGGACAGGAGATCTTATGCAGAAAAGCCTACGAAGCTGCATTATCTCATCAAGAGGGAGACTATGCTGCTGTGGCACAGGAGGCAGCTACAGCTCATTCTCAACACCCACAGACACTGCAGTGTTAGAAACATACAACTGAAAGGTTAACAGGTACGCAGAGACAAACCAGCTCAAACTGATGGCAATGGGCTGGAAAAAGCTGAGGGAGATGGATTCACAGTGGCTCTAGCAAGAAACTCCCAAAGAAATCTTCCCCTTGTTACTTGTAATCCCAGCAGTTTTGCTTTGGTGTAAACAAAGAACATTGTAAATTCAAGCACGTGCTGTGGGATTCCCAAAGTTGGTTGGACATCAGTGCTGAGTATCACCTCAAGCTCTACCTGTAGCCAATGCAAACTGCAAGCACTCAGCACCGTCAAGCTCCACATCTTGAGTCCGAATTTTGTTTGGACAAAGTAACACTTGCTGAGAGATACAAAGAAACCAAAAGAAACCACCATTGTGGCCTGAGTAAAAGCTGGTCCTGATCCTTGCTATGAAGTCCAGCTCAGCCAAAGTCAATCAAACTTGGCTAACAAATGAAAAGCACATGTGAGTGGGAAAGGTGCTGGGCTTGTGGCAAGATGGAGGTGGTGGGTTTAGCTGTACAGAAAAAGTCACAGCACCAGCAGCCACCCCCATCACCTGAACGCCAAGAGCATTTGACAGTCAGCTCTGGAAAAGACATGACACAGTGAATAAAAGCATCTGGCCAAGACACGTCCCCTTGTGGCCTTTTCCTCTGTAAGAATTTTGCCTCAGAGATATGAAGGAAATGGAAAGGGAGAGAAAAATGGATATAAAACTGCTGACACTTCAGAGGCGATATTTCTAACTTAGGAAATACTAAAGCTCCTTTTTGCTAATACACTCTTCAGTGGTTAGCACTGGATCCACCTGGGACAATGGACAAAAAAGAATTAACATAGCTGCTTTTTATTCTGTTCACACAATCTGTTTCCATTTTAAAAGCAATTTTGTAAATTTCTCACACTCCTTTTATTTAATCAATTGTGATGTAGAATATTAATTTCTAAATTGCATGAATCTTAAGTATTTCAATACCCCTGTGGTCCTAAACCCTCTACAACAGCCCTGTGCATTTATCTTTGTTAGCAAGTGACACAGTGCTTAAAGAGTACAGTTAGAGAGTAGAAAGATCACAGCTGCTGTCGTATTAATATTTAGAGAGCAGATTTAATAAATACCATATCTCACTCTATGTTATTATCTGCATTAGTGCTATCAGGTTTTAAGGGAATTCAGGAGATGGTTTCTTATCCATCAGGTTGTCAGAAGCAGACAAGAAGAAAATCAAATGTTCATTTACTCACATCTGGTGTTCCACAGGGATCCATGTTTAGACCCCTACTGTGTTTATCTGTATAAATGGTTTCTATCTATCATCTAAATCAGAAGAGTTTATGTGTAGAGCAAACAACATCAGATAAATATCCTTATCCACTAACTTGGTATAAAAGTACAAACCAAATGCACACAGCACATTGTAACTCCTGCAATTACCGAGGCTTTAAAACTCTCTTCCCTCTTTCTTTCACTTCTGTTTTTGCTTTAGGTTTGTAACTTGCTTTGCAACCAATTATTACTTTCTCCCTTTCCTCGCATCTTTTATCTTTACACCGATACAGCGCTTCTGTTTCTCTTGTACCATATCAAGAAGCTGGAAAATCAGTTTTAAAAAGTGTTATAAATAGGTAACGCTGAATCTAACATGAAAGAAAAGCAGATGTACCCCTGGAAATGAAATATTCAAACTAGGAGATCTATTGCATCTTGCTTCAGGGAACCTGCTAGGGAGGACAGAGGAACCGTGGCAGAAGCAGTGGAATAACGCGGAGCGTTTTGCTAATGCTGCCACTATTCTTCTCCTGTCTTTATCTGATCTTTTTGTGATGGCAGCTTTCTTCCCCAAGGAGGAGTCAGTAGAATTTTATATGGGAAGAAAGGAGCAGAGAAAGACCACAAGCGGATGGTTCTTTCACATCAACGGCCATTTTGGCTTACAGGGTTTTTATAGGAGTTACTGCAGTTGTTTTGCTTTTATGCAAATCAGACCAGTTAATATGCAAATATGGAGACCACGACCACCCACAATTTCACTCCCCACTCTGCACAGTCATGTAGTGCTGGTACTACTCAGGAAGCTGCACCAAGTGCCTGTAAGAGAGACTTCCTCCTTCAACATCACCTGAGTGAAGGACACTTGCTAGGTACTGCCATCTTTCAGAGCACCTCCTGACTGCACAGTGAGTCCTGCTCATCACCAATGCAAAACCTAGCTCTGCTGGGAATGTGACTTCTATTTATCCTCTGTCTTCTCCTAGTGTTCTTTAACCAAGCCAAACATTGTACGTAAAGCAGGAGTATCTAAAAAAATCACGTTGCTCTCTTTCTCTCCCTGTAATTCCTCTGCATTACATTTCTTCAATGAGCACTCTGCGTTTGGCAGTAACCAGCACAGCAAACACTAACCAGCTCCCTAAGCAAGAGGTTCCAACTGTCTGTATCCTATCAGTTAAAATAATAAAGTGTTGCTTCTTTTTTTTTCCTCCTTTTTTAATTTTCTGAAATCCTGGCAATACAGCAGTATGTACATCCATTTTAAATTCTTAGCAATAGCACTATTTTGAATACCTCATTTGCCTTAGTCAAACAGGAATTATTTGTAAATGTTGCCCTATAAAATACATGTACACTATTAATCAGTTTGTGACTTTTCTTGAATCTCGTTTCGACAAGGATGCTGTTTTAAATAAGTAAAAAGCAATAGATGTTGAAATATCTATAGATTAGACCTCCACATCTGCCTGTATTTTGCTCTGAATAATTCTGTGCAAGTCAGAGCTCCTCAAAGCACGAGAACAACCCTTACTTCTCGCAAATGATGCATAAAATCATTTGACCATGTATGGGTAAAGGTCTTCCAATTCACATGCTGTCACTAACATTTTGCTACACATAATCTTGATTACTATCCCATTGGAAAGCACTGCAGAACGAACAAACAAAATATAGCGAATATGGTCATTAACATGCACAGGAGGCATAAAGAGAAAATGATGTTAATATGCCTCAGTAAAAAAGAGAAGATTGAGAAGAGAAAGTATTTATCTCAGTCGGAAGACATAGCTGGACAACCAAGACATTTGGTCTACATTTAGACTGGTAGCTACTACCTCCACCAAACTGAAAAGAGAATACCACATGAAGCATCATGAAGAAAAATACCTCGTATCACAGACCTGTGCTAAAGACCTAAATAATATTTTGGACGGAGACAGAAAGACAGAAGATAACCTTCTTTTGCTCCAACATGGTCTTAAGACACGGGACTATGTTTTACAGCATACTTTACATGGTTTCTTGTTCAGACTAATATACTGGAGAAAAAAAAAAAAAAAAAAAAAAAAAGGACATGAAACATGTTTGAATAGGCTTGTATCCTCTCAATTTTGAATGCACACCTAAGCCAAATTAACACAGCTGCTGCAGAGGAAAAACAAAAATTCCTAAACAATTGCAATAACCCTGTTTCTATCTCATCATCGTAGTGGTGCTACATAGACCTTAAAAACCAGGCTTCTGTGAAGTAAAGCAACGCTATTAGGTCCTTAACATGGGAGAAACTGAGGCTCAAAAAGATATAAATTCTTTCACCCACAGTCATACAGAAAGATAAAGCTCAGAAATTGGTGTCCAGAAAATCAAACTGGACTGAACAGTTCTATCCCACCTCCTTTTGGTCTCCTCTGTAACAAAAAAAGCCCCATCAAGCTTTCCACTTCATTTGCCATGCAAGTTCCCTGGAGAAACGGAGCTCAGGGACTGCCAAGTAACAGGGACACTCCAAGCAGCACGGAAGCTGACGCAAGATTTCTGCTCTATATACGTATGAACACACAGAGACTAACTCGTTTGAAACATACGCAGAAGGCTCAAAAGCAGTATCATCCAACAGATCATTTTGGCAGCTGAGATTCTGCCTGGTTCAAAGGAACACTATGCAATTCACACATTCTTCCTCTCCGCCAGCTGTGGATAAACGTGCAGACTGAAACGTTGGTTTGGTTTTAAAGTAACCTACAGATGGTTGTTTGAGACTGATACCTCAGGAGTTCTAAAGTCCAGTTCAAGCAAAGAAACGAATCAACCAATCTCTATATACTCCAAATGAGAATAAAAAGCATAGATATGCGCTATAATTTTTGACTACGGATTAAAAAACTCTGATGTGATTTTGCTTGTAACAATGGACCGTGGGTGCGCTGCACCAATGTTCTTCCTCCAGGCGTTCCACTCGCGTTCAGTTGGCCCCAATTTCCACACAACTAAGGATTCTGCAACTTCACAGCTTCTTTAAAGATGGAGCCTAACCAGAACTTAAATTCCAAATCCCCAGTTCAGATGCTCAGTATGAGCAGTGAACAAAATTTCCTTTTTGCTTAGGTGCATCAAAGGCATCGGGGAAAAAATGGTACTCGAATGCTCCTAAAGTGCATCAAACTGCACCGTGTGTCAAAGCAGGGTTGTATAGGGCAGGCAGCCTCCAGAAAGTAGGAGCCAGCTCTCACTCTTTGGTGTCCATGCGGCACAGGCGTCCCCTCCCACCACACATTCTGCAGCCATTTGTAGCCTTCAGCATTAGCAGGAAAGAAACCGAGCCGAGCTCATAGAAGGACCAGAATGGCTGATGGCTGCTGTAACCAACAGGTTCATGAAGCTGCAAACCTCACTGCTAAAAGACATGAGGGCTTGAGGAGGAACACTTCTGCAGCAGTTGTGCAAGACCACACTTACAACAGGTCTGAGCTTTCTCATGTACAATGTGCCTTGCCCTGTATAACTTTACATGAAATTTTGTCTTCATTTCCAGTCAGCGGTATTAACAATTTCAAGGTCGCTGCAACAACAGCCAAAATAAATATGAATAAAACAACAGAAAGGACTTGATATTAAAAATTAAGATGAAATTACTCTTAACATAAAATGTTGCAATGGTGCTACATGAAACTGATCAGGAATAGATCGCCGCAAAAAAGAATGCAAATTTAAAATATGATTTAAAAGCAAAGCACAGTAATGAATACGTTTACAAATGGTTAAGTTTTGTACTTAACCAAAGGTTTGTACTACAAATTTTGTACTTGACTGAACCTGTGTTAATGAGGTGTAGATCACCACTTTTACGTAAATGGTAAATTTTGCTTATGTTTACTTATGTTTAGTTTTGGTATTTTTTAGGATAGGAGATGTAATTTCTTACCCTTTTTCATACTAAACTTTAAACATAACAGTTTATACAATAGATTCAGGATTAGTCCTATATCCTGATTTATCAGGAACAACGTCCCCTAAAACAAAATTTTTCAAGCAAACATTTCCAGCAAAAGTTCACATTTCATTTCACTTATGCTGTTACATAAGAGCACAGCATGTCTGCTGGCATACATGCAAAACATACATTTTTCAGTCAGTGGCAATTTGCAGAAATATAAGATGGCCAGCATTGATCCTGGCATTCTTCCTAAGTTATGTGTTTGGGCCAGGCTGTAAGTAATGGCCAAACAAAAGCAAAGTGTGAACAGCTCTGCAGAGGGCGTACACCCAGTGTGTTCTTCCTGAGACTAGACAGAAGCAAATTTAGGTATTTCCCACTAATCCATAGACGGTGAAAAACTGTTCTGCAGTGGGAGTTAGGTCAGCACAGCGCTGTGTGCGTGTCATCTCCCCCTGCAGTGCCCGGAGTTCCTCGGAGCACGGGATGACCCCCACCTGGAATGCTCATGGCAGTGCTGCTTCGTTCCCCACAGCCCGATACACGCGGGATCTGGCCCTGCCAGCAATGCTGCAGCTCTAGGGAGGAGCTCAGGAGCCAGAACTAGAGAGATTCACACCGCTTCTTTACAGCCCCTACACACAGGGGGATGCCAGCATAAGATGTGGATCCTAAGGGAAAAAAGGGTGTTCAGGGGATCTTTTTCCAGGGACATTTAATCCGCTCTTCTTTGAGAGCTTTTAAATAAAGTTTTCT
The DNA here is from genome assembly GCA_028571105.1 of Tragopan temminckii. NCBI lineage: Eukaryota > Metazoa > Chordata > Aves > Galliformes > Phasianidae > Tragopan > Tragopan temminckii. Next base: position 2,764,495 of record JAOWBP010004330.1, read on the forward strand.
TCAGAGACACATCAAATCATACATCAAGGAGGCAAACCGGCTTTGCAGCAATCAGAAGACTTGATGGTGAGCACCATCTCTCATGCACTGATAAATTGGTTTCTCTCCTGCTTTCATTACGCAGTATTGGAGTGATGTTTATTGAAGTTAATGGAAGTATTTCCACGGACTTTGGTGTGTAGTGGGTCATATAATAAGTTCTTCCATATGTTGTAGTCTGAGGGCCAGAGCAGTAGTTACTCATTTTAAGCACTATTTTAAGATTTGATGAATGGCTTAGATCTTTTTCCCAGTTTTCCAAGGACCCGAGGCAAAAACAAAGCTGAACACAAAGCACTTCCTGGCACACTCGTTTTTTTCTCGTTTGGTTGTGTTGTTGTTGGGGAAAAAACGAGCGTTCAGTATAACCGATAAATCACTTTGTCACCTTAATCTTTTATTGATCTCAATAAAAATTGTATTTTGCTTCTTAACAAAAATTCACCAAGAAGGACATCACATCCAGGGGTGTGTATAATGTGGGAAGCACTCATCATTTAACGCTCTTATTTATGGGACAAGATATGGATTTTTGTGGAAAAATTCTCTACTGTTTTTGTAAGGTAATGCATCATATTTTTAAAGATGTGCTTGACAAAAAGGCAGCCAGTTTACCAAATACAAAGAGAATGTATCTTGCAGTGAATTTTTATATAAACAAGCTATAAGAACACTTTCTGAATCAGTAAAGGTAAGAGAGTACTGTACTTTCCAACACCAATACTATGCTGTCATTTCAGTTCCGTATCTCACAGTCATTTAATTTTGTTTCAGATGAACATTTTGGGACATGTCAGCAAAAAGAAAGAAAGGAGAAATGATTACTAAGGGAGCATTACACTTCCCCACGGGGGGAAGTCCCCTCCTGTCTTAGCACTTGGTTCCTAATAATCTCTGAGGATGTAAAAGCCACGCTCAAGCAGCAATCTGGACTAAAGTCAAAAGCACGCTGGTAAACCAGGATGCACTCCAGAAGAGACAGAAAGGGAATTTAGTACCTTCTGCACAATCATATGTTAAGTTACAGAATATGGAGACGATGAGCTGGACTTAAAAGCATCTGACTTTGTTTCCTACATCTCACATCTGAGAGATGCCTTAAAATGAAGTCACTGTAAGGACTTTTGACTATTTTCTTGAAGAAAAGTACAGGCTGTACTGAAGGCACGCTAAGGGCCTTAGTGCACGACAGCTCTGTCTGCAACCTCTGCATTGTATAAAGTGAATATATGCTTCAGTAATTAGTGGAAGTTTCTGATGTTCATCACACAATATTGTAAACAAAGACCGGAATCTTTTCCATATAATTTGATGCAATTTTTAGACTCCAAACTGTCTCTAAGCTCCCGTTTGCGCAGTTTGCAGTTTACCCTGGCTATCTTCCTGTCAAGAAAGGCAAAACACAAAGAAAAAGCCTCTGCAATCTCCATCTTTGGAATCACAAATTGTCCAGCACCCTGGGTTCCTGGGCCAAAACTTCCTATGCATCAAACACAAGTGAGAGTCTGTCCCAAATGTTCCTTCTTTCTCTTACTGAAATAACTGCCCTGTCAGTCAAGCATGTGTCCTTAACACCAAGGATTCATTGCTTGTAAAATTATATCTCATGTGAGATAGTCCACTTTACACAGCAGTAGTTAAGCCCTTTCATTTTCTCCATTTACATTTGTGCTGGTCTGGGGGACCAACACCACAGGAAAAGGCTTTCTCAGTACATATTGTGTGTATTGGTGAGAGCCACCTAAATTCACAGAGTACATTTTTTTCATCTTAAAGTCACAAAATGATTTTTTTTTTTTTCAACACTATGTTGCCATAAAAAGATTAAGTTGAAATAAGTACTATTTCCTCCTGAAATTCTCCAGATGTTCTCCTAGACTTAAAGTATACCTAGCAGAAACAAATAACACAATGGAGGTTCCTCACATTTTTTGTGTTCTACTATTCAATTTTCTCTGTTTCTTCATAGTCTGAGCCCATACTTTTTTATACTTTCAATATAATGAGAACAGAAAAAGAGAATTCCACCAGTGCCTACAATAAACCAGAAGGCACTTATTTCCTGCTCATTCCTATAAGAAGTGAAGCTGAAGAAACACTTTCTCTGTTCTTTATTTGTTTTTCAGGGTCAGAAATTCAAGGCACATTGCACAGGCTTCTTATATCATGGCTAGAGGTCAAACCTCATAATACATGACTTGTCAGTATCTTTTAGCGCAATTGATAGCAGTGTGCTGCTGACTCTTGCATTCCAGACCTAGAAGAAAATGTCCAGAGCAACTGAGGTTATATGATAGATTTTGTAAAATATCACCAAGTCTCAGGAAGAAAGATGGTGTTGGAGGCTCAGAAGAAGGGTTGCATATCAACCTTAAAAAATGCCAGAGCTTTGATGGATGTTCAAAGCTGGTCATTAACAGTAGTGACTCCTGCCATCCACAGAAATCTCCGCCTAGTTTGGTAGGAATTAATCTGTGCAGCTCAGTAACTTAGAAACGGACGTCTTCACCTCAAATTCAATAAAAAAAAGAGGAAAAAAGAGCTCTTTCATTATATAAGTTAAGGGGAAATCCTGTTGACTTCCATTGACACAGAAATGTAAAAAACATGATTTACAGTGCGGTGGAAGGGGCAGCACTTGTACCCCTGTGGTTGAATCAGAATCAGCGTAATTTCCAATAAATAAAAGAAATGGATACAATCTCCATTTTTATGGAAAATCAGCTTGCAATCGATCTAATCTCAGTTAACACCATACACATAAAAGTGTTTCCAGGAGGTCTTTTGAAAAAGAAGGAAAGTGTAATAAGCAGATGAACTACAATTAGAAACAATGATTGGGGAGGGAATCAATGCGCTAGGAAAAGTGATAGCTGCTATTTCTTATTTTGAACTCAGTTTCAATTAGCTAATGATAATAAAATCTTCTTAGGCTTCTGAAGGCTTACTAAGGACACATGAATACCCAATAGCAGGTGTTCATCCATTAACCGCTCCATCTATTTCCCTAGCAAGCAGTGATGTAAATAAATCAAATGCATGCATTTCAATGGGATTCTCCCCCCACAAGTAATTTTTTTTTTCCCAGTTCTGTCCAAATTAGAGCAGTAGAGAGGGCTGTAAATAATTGTCAGGAATAGATGAAACCACAGGCACAAAAGAACCCAAACTTATTTTCTACAGAAAAAAATTAGAAAAACATAAGAAAACGTTAAGTGAACTACATGTGGACATCAAGGATCATAGTCTTCTTTTCTTTACCCCAATGTAACGCAGGATTACCTACACTGGCATCAGGACAATACCATGTTAATAGAAAGTAAACCAGACCAGTGAGCTCACACTGGAAAGTCAGCACAGAATGCTCTTCAGTGCACCCTCTGAATAAATAATCTTTGGGGTATAAAACAAAGCTTTCTATGACATTTGATTACAGATTAGCATTAGCATTTCCTTCGTCCATGTCCCAGCCAATTCAACGAGAGAAGGATAATTTTCAGTACTACTTTCCTTTTATCACAGTTCTCTTTTAACATAACTTCAAAAAATTCCTTTTTTACCCATTCATTAGTCTTAGAGGATCTGAGATTTTCTTAAGGATTATGTTATCAAATATTATCCCAGATGTACCATGTCCTGCTAGCTTAAGTAACTGAAAGCAAAGGGATTTTACTTGCTATCACTGGTATTTTTATATTTAGTAAAATACAAAAAAAAAAAAAAAAAACATAGAATGGAGACCAGTTTTCCATTACATGTACAGAAGATAAGATTAAAAAGATGATAAATGCTACTACATTTACATTTGAAATGGAAAGACATACAGAATCCCTCCTAATTTCAGAAAAAGAGGGATAACAAATTTTCTCATCTGACTTTACTGCAGATTGCAACCATATAAATTTGAAATGGTGGTACTCAAAATTTTGCACGGTTGTTTTAGTGTGCTGACTTCCTAGAGAGAATAATGACTGCTGAAGAATTAAGTGCCAAGGTCAGGTGATGGCAAGGCTGGAAATGGGAACACATAAGACAAAGTGCCATAGACTCCAGCAGCAGATGTTCGTACCCTGCATGGATTATTGGAAGAGAGATGTGAAATGCAGCATTTTATCAAAAAAACTGACTGTGTGAGGTAGGTCTGTGAATGTTAAATTTCACTGTATGGAAACTTTCTGAAAATCAATTTGAGAAAGATCTAATGCTGGGTCTACAAAAGTCTCCCAAGGCAGATAGAAAAGCTTAAGCGACTTTAGGTGACATTAAGAAGTGCTATGTGCTACACAGGTGGCACAAAAGCTTTGCAAGGTGGTATGTTACACCATGCTTTGTTTCCACTCCGATCAGGCCACGATATTTCCAGTGTCAGTATGCACACAGGCCCCAGGGTGTTCTGTTGAGATGGCCAGCAGCAATTATGTCAGGTTGTATAGAAAGGAGTAGTTCAGCTCACTTCAGCCATTCAGCCTTCCTGTTACTGGAGCTGCAATGCAGTTGCAAGTAGCATTAGTTCAGGCTCGTGATCCAGAAACACAGTGGGATCATATATCAAATCCAAATTCCTTGATAATGCTGGCATTTGGCACTTTCAATACGCACACTTTTACTAGAAATCCCAACAAGAAGAATCAGAATAACACCGTATCGTCATGCTGCCCATCTCTAGAAGAGAATACGAAAAGGTAGTTTTTGAGATACAAATTTACAAAAAGCTGCACTGACAAACAAGAGAGTATTGACATGAATCAGGAGTGGATAAGGGGGAGCCAAAATGAAAGCCAGTAATGGTCACTGTGGTATCTAAGAAGAGCATGACAGTGGTGGTGATACTTGTGATTTTCTTTGCAAGAAGAAGAAAAAAAGATTCTATCCCTATTCATTATTTTTCTGATGGTGATGCATGATGAGAAGATAGGATTGTTTGTTCATGTCTCTGTTTTTAAGTAGATCAATCAGTTTAACACAGACCACTGTTTTATCCAGCAGCAAGTCCAATATGCTCCAGCACAGGCAGAGAAATAGACTGGGCTCAACAGGACCTTCTGAAGAATCTGCAGTTCTGACTGTCCATCTGGGAGAGGAACGATCTAGTCATGAGGATTGGGCTGCACATACATCATCATATAAAACCCAAGGAAAAGCACTTTGTGGCACTGTGTGTGCCCAGCCTTAAAATGCTCTGTTGCGTGTTGTCCAAGCAGATTTGGATGGTTGCCAAAAGACAAGAGGCAAATTTTGGAGAGAAGCCAAACGACAAGAGGCAATTGACCTAGCACTTTTCTGTGCTTTCCTGGGGATTGCAGAGCTACAACGTGCCACAGTTGCTTACAAATGTTAGGATTGTTTTCTCTACCTGTGCATTGCGTAAAGAGACTAATGTGCTTTGACCTGCAATTTGCAAGGGGGTTACAACTACCATGGGAGAAGCAAAACTTAGTGCACAGTTTCAGAAGTGCTCAGGTGGAAGAAATGGCAACAGCTGAATTTTATTGCTCCCTGCTACAGAAGCAATGCTCTTAAATCTTTACTTGTACACAGACTCAACCAGGGCTAACAATATCAGAAAAATCTTGGACTGATTTATGCACAGTGCTGTACAAAACCTCCGTGAAGGAGCCCAGCCTCTGCTTCCAAAAGCGACTGTGTTTACGTGACACCTGAAGGCCTGCAGCTGTTCAGTATGCAGATTTTTTTTTCCTGAGCCCTGTCACAAATGGGCATGGAAAATAGGTGTGCAAACTCCGTGTTCGGAAAACTGAAACTTAGGTGGGATGTGTCACCCAGCAGACAGCTCAGGCTGCCAGGAAGAACAGCACAGGGATTCCCTGCGTGAATGCTGACCCAGCGTTAAGAAGCCTGGCAGTTGTGCTGATGCAATACTATTTACCTTCAACTTCTTACATTCACTTTATTCTGCTCTCAAGCGCATACACGTATGGGTGCACCTTCACTTCCATTCATCCCTTTGCTGCACTCCAGAACGGGTCAGTAGGGAAGCACTCAGCTCCGACACGCGGTGCTCAGCAGCAGCACTATCTTGAGCACAGAGTTAACACTGATCACAAGCCTTTCTCAAACCATTTGATTTTGTTGCCCTTTTATAAAATGCAAATTAAAAAAAAATTATGAAACACTAGGCAATAAAACCTGAATTTTTAATACCAGGCAATCACTGAACCTGTGCACATGAGTATGGAGAACTAAATAATCCCACAGCACAGACCCCGGAGAATTTCCTTCTCTATATTGCTTTTATAACAGCTATCTATCTTAGTCTGGTCTTGTTGATATATTTTTAGGCTTTTAATTTGGAGGCTGTTATTTGCTCAGATGTTGTCTTCAGCATATTAAGTACAGTAAGCCTGCATCAAGTCCTACGTTGGGCATTTGAGCTGGGGCAGAATTTCTTAAACACCCATGTTCAATGACAGAATAAATAAATAAAGAACACCTTCAAGGCTTCCAAGCAGCAAGCAACAAAATCACTCTCTAACCTTACAATAATGCTCTGCTTACGGTCCTCCCAAAATGCAAGTCATTTGCCAGATCCCAAATGATATTTGGTTGATAGATTGCTGGTGATTTCTACATCAGAGCACCTTGGAGCCCTGGTGCTAAACCCCTGACAGCGTTAGCATAAAAGATTTACATTTATGTTATGAGGGCCACACAAGAATAATAATTTTAAAATACATTGCCTTGGCCGCTGGTGCACCATGGGAAATCTAACAGCAGCAGGCAGCATGCCGGCGCTGTAATTACAAAATGGCAGCACGGGAGAGGCTTTGGAGACAAGGAACCAGAGACTACAGCCATCTGCATGCCTTGGTGAATTGAAATTACAGTAATATATGAAGACATTACCTGAAAAGCCCAGCACCATTTAAATGATTTACTATTACGCCCCAGCAAGCTTTAATTTAAGGATAAAGTCATTCAGCAAGCTAATCTGATATAGGAGGCATTATTTCACACAGTTAAGTTAATTTACACTAGCTGATTGTTGTTGTTGCAGTTGGCATTATTATCTGCACAAACAGCCGATCGGCCCTGACAGAAGCAATATACTGTTTAATACAGCGTCTTAATTCAGCAGGCTAGCTATCTGTGATAAAGGTTTGTTTATAAGCAATAATGGGGAGGAAAGTCATTTTGAGGCTAAGCTGATAACACTGATGAGAACTATTTTATTTATTTTTTTCTGTAAGAAAACAAGCAGGAACTATTCACTCATTTGTCCACCTGTCTACTAGGAGGAACATCCCAACAGATTTCACTTACATTGGTTTCACTTTCCCCACCCCAACTACAAGGTAGATCTCTGGCACCACTTTCTGCATATATTTCACTTGACAAACAGCCATCACCACTGCAGCAATATAAGAGCTCCTCTTCCCCAGTGGCATTCCGCCTTCAGGAAGATCTCTGCAGCTGAACTCCAACGTCAGTTGGTTTTAAAAGCTTCTAATGTAGCACAGAGAAGGCAAACTGCACGTGACACAATCTGTAATTATGTTGGTATTTCCCCCCCCAAAAAAAAAGAATAAGCAGAATAAGGCAATTCTCCCTTCCTCTGTGCTGCAGTGTGGACAGGGCCTGGTTACTCCCTGTGGCTAAACAGAGCAGCCCTCTGTCCACACATAAAACTGGGGGGGAGACAGTACAGTGGTAGTTGTAAGTAGTGGTAGCTGTTTTTGCACTAAAAATTATAAAACTCTTTAGCAACAATCTTGAACATCATTTTTCCAGTAGAAAATTATGCTACAAATAAAAAATTGTAACACGGTTACTTCCAGTAACTTTTCTTTCCACCAGGCTGGTGAAATCAGCTTCACTGAGCTGTGGGGAAATTCCTTAGCTGCCCTTTTCTTGCACATAACATTTAAAGTTTCAGAACATGGTTCTGGGTAAACTGCCCTTCTTTCTTAAAACTGGTTTCCTAGTATCTCTGTTCATAAAGACCAAGTGTATGTAATTCAACTGCAACTGAAAGAAAAACACACAAAAAACTCCCCACACCCCAAACAAATAAAGCAAACAAACAAAAAAATCCCCACCCTGCAAGTAGATTTGCTTCATCTTTCAACGGAACAATAAAATTCTGTAACACTGTTCGGGAACAGCAAAAAAGACGACATGTTAAGAGATTTCTGCATGAAAAGCGTATTAAAACCAGACCCTTGGAAGTCGTTGAATAGCTCAGTGCCACTTAGATGTCAAACTCCACTGACTTTCAGTCAGAATTCCAGTTCTGAAGATCTAGGTCTGGAAAACATTTTTTTCCACAACAGAACTTACCCATGAGTTTAAAAAAAGCTATAAAAATGCCACTAAAAAGCACCTCTGCAGTCAGCTAGTCTAAGCAGCACACCTCTAAGAGACTGACCCAGTGCAGTACCAACATTTCGTACCAGCCATGACAAGCCCTGGAGCAGAAGACAGAGCGCTGCTGCACCAAATGGTGCTCTCCAAAAAGTTGTTCTGGCAGCTGAGAGAACAGGTAGCCACTGGTTATTGAGCAAAACTTTTGTTGTCAGCAACTTCTTGGAACTACTGAGGTACTGCAACATGACAAGTTCTTTGGTCTGCTTTGCAACACACTGCATCTGGCATGGTGCAGCATCTGTCAGACGTGATCAGACAAGCTCTACTCAAGTGCACTGGAGAGCATAACCCACTCCAACCTGCAGCAGAACTTTCCTTTCTAGAGAGTATGGAGATTATCTGTCTCACCAGCACTGGATCAAGCTACAAAAGCAGTTTGTGATTTGCCATGCTGGCTCCCCAGGACTGCAAGGCAGATGTACCGGCACAGCTCCGGGAAGGTGACACGGCACACGGGATCGTGTTTACCGGGATTCTGTTATGACTGACAAAGGAACCAATGCTGAGTGTGATGGTCAAGTCTGACACGCTCAATGTTTTGCAAGCTATGTGAATAGCCCATCAGTGCATGAATTTCTTAAGAATGACATTATTTCATGTCTTGGTGTAGAAGCTCATAAAAGCTGTCTTCATTTCAGCCACTCCAGCAATCAGTGAGTTTTCATCAGGAGTTACTGAAAAGCAGCGTGAGAGCTTTTACATAATAGTAACACAGAGAAAGGAACTGTTTAAAGGAATTCTTTTCTGGTTTATGATAATAACAGGATTTTATCAGGAGGTAAATTTCTACTATTCAATAGTCATTCTTTAATTACAATTTAAGGACTGTATGTTAGCACCTTAGATGGTGTAAAAAAAGAATTATACTCAAGGGATTTTTTTACTTTTGATTCAAATGCAATAAAGGCAACTCAGTTTTTGCTGGCTGTTATATCAGTTTAACCGAGGAGTTACATTCAATTCCTGTGCACGTGTACAATTGAGTATGAAGATTCCAATGTGCCATGATCTTTAAGAAAGAGACTGAAAGGAAAAAGAGAAGGTGAATACGGGTTGCTTCATTTTCATGCTGTTACTTCAAACATTAAAAGCAGAGCTGAACACAGGAAATAAAGAGGAACACGGCAAATAATTTGAAATGATTTAGATGAATTAGGCTTATGGTCTGATAACTACATTAAGTTGTGTATGTGAAGGTATGCTAATGCGACCAAGAGCTGAAATGTAATCAGATATCCAAGAATAAAATGAAGGAAGAGTATTTTCACATCTTGGGGTAAATTCCGGATAATACAATAAAAACTGCTGAAATACTGTAAATAAATTTTACAAAGATAACGAGTCCAGAATACAGTCTGAATTAATCTCTCATAATTAACTCAAATATGTATCTTCCTATTTACAAGGAATCCTCCCAGAAAAAAAGTCTTCCTATTGTAATTACTGTTTTAAAATGGGGACTGCTTTTAAAAATCACTCTAAGTCTATAACAAGAAGTTGGTTCCAGCCTTGTAGAGTTTTAGCTCTATTTTAAGCTAGTCTGAAATACTTCTTTCCATGAGTTGATCCTCACTATTCTGTACTAAGCAATTTTACTCCTCTGTGATTGGTAAAGTAAGCTACTTCATATCATTATTCCCTCTGCTACCTTGAACGGCACTAGAAAATCCATTAGGGATGAATTTTATCCACACAAAAGATGAATCTGGTAAAAATTTTGGTGCTTTTGCATGTTTTATGCAATTTATATATATGTATTAAATTCAAAAATAGACAGAGTTTATGGAAAAACTATATACACACAGACAACTGGGAGTACTTCTAATTTCATTACTTCCTTCTAGGTTAAGTGAGGTATGTCATTAAACTATTTTATTCCACCTAATAAATTTATTAACATTTATTAACCAGGGGAAAATACTAATTGATTTTGCCTCCTGGACACACATACCTCCTAGCCATATTTAACTGCCTAGATAATTGATTAAAATGTAACGTACCATTAGGTAGTTCATGGAATAGAGAATTACTGTTTGAATTCCTCATGCTTGATCCTGTATTTAGTAAGAATGACCTGGCCCCTCCTTCATTTCCTTCCAAATCCTATACTCCCGTTATGAGTTAATTGTAATAGATAATTAAAACAATCCTACTCCAGAACAAAACTGACTCACAATCAGATCAAAAAATATGCATTTCTGATGCAGGTGCGGGAGAAAGAATAATTTTACCTAGTACAGTTCATCAGTTTGTAATCTCATTTTGACGTCATCCAAAATAGAGAGGACCAAAAGGAAAAGAGACAGCATGTGTTTCTTACTATTATGACAGCTAATAGCAGGCATACGTATTTAGAGGAAGCAGGACTTGTTTTGGATTGGACTACTGGGTCAGGCCATAGAAAGACACAGACCTCAAAATTCAGTTTCCTTGAAGAACTTCTCTGGCAACACCAGACTGTCGTACTGGTAGGTGTGGGGCCTTGCCTAGCTGCCTGTCCCAGTCACTCTCCCATCCTTTGACAGAATAGGGGAAGAGAGTAAGATGGAAAAACTTACAAATCTTGATAAAGATCACTTATTAGTTTCTATCATAAGCAAAAAAGACTCCACTTGGAGAAAATAAATTCAAAATTAAAAATAGAGTTTGGTAATGAGAAACAACGATAAAACCACTTTTCCCCCCAACCCCCCTTTTTCTCAGGTTCACCATTCCTCCCTCACTCCCAAACTCTTCCAAACCGTCCACTGCCTGGGCAGTGCAGGGCACTGGTGGAAGGGGATGGGGCGCAGGGCCGTCAGCACGCAGTGCTTCCTCTCAGCACCTCATCCTCCTCACGTGTTCCCCCGCTCCCCTTGAACTCCCCAGGGGCTGCCAGGAATCTGCCGCAGCACTTCATTGTTTGTGTTACTGTGTCAGAAAATCTTTGCACACCTTATGCTGCCTAAGCTTCTATTTTATGCCATTTAAAGAATTGTTCTAGAACTATTTTTAAGAAAAAAATCACTAAGAAGGCAACACAAAATTAAATGGTATATCACTGGATTGAGACATTCCAAGTCACATACAAGCTCTTATTAAAAATGCTGGAAATTATGTGCATAATTTTCTATAAGTCACATTTAGCTCTGTCACTTCTACGAAAAAGAATACAGAAAAAACTTTAGACAAATAGCCTGAATGTCTGAACAAAATAATTCAAGACCTATAATCAGTTCAGAAAGTAAATGTTCACTAAACTAAAATCAATTACTCCTGACATCTTGTACAATTTGTATTTATACATTTATTTATTTTACAGAATCTAGGAAGGCATTCCTATCAAAAGAATACACACAAACGCCTTGTAAGCCGTCTAAGCAAGATGAATATATTTCTATTACGAAAGCTGATGAGGTGGTACTTGGGCCAAGAACCATAAAAAACCAAACAAACAAATTTAGAAAAGCTGTAAGGTCCATTTATAGTGGCTGCAGATTATCAATACACTCCTAAGTGCACCCGGCTGTCCTGAAACAGTGTGTCACAGGACATCAGCTTTCAAAATTCAAGATGAACGTCTCAGAATTGAATGTACTGGTGTTGTAATTTTAAAGACACGAAGTCACACATTCCCTCACTTTAGGGCCGCAGATAAATGAGCACTAAAGAAGTATACAGGAGTATCCACAAGAATACTAAGGAATTACCCAAACTTAAGCACTCATTAAAAAAACAAATTAGACTTTTAAGTGAGATTATTTCTGCAGTCAGACACCACCTGAAGATTTCAGGTCAACAAAGAAAAAGTACAGGAAAGTAGCACAACAGTTCAAATAAATGGGTTGTATGTATTAGTTAGACTCTATCAACTGAGAGAGGAGTCCAGAATATCCCCAGTTCTGCTCCTGAGTATGCATCTCAGTTATTTGTCTAGGGTTTTTAATAGAGAAGAACCCTGAAGTAGCAGTTTCTAGGGAAACACACTCTGAGTGAGGATTTCTGCTATTGTCATTTCTGTCACCATTCTTTAAAGAGTTTTAAGGTAAAATTTTGTGAAATTTTTGAGAGATTAAATGCTTAAGAATTTCATTCGCTTCTGTTAACATTTTCTCATTTTGATTGTTATTAGATCAACTGAAAAAGCAAGGAAAGAACAGACAGGCTGCCAGGTGCACAGGGCAAGCCACATCAGAAAGTCCAGTAAAAGAATGTGACTCTCTCTACAAACTCCATCTCATTTATATTCTCACACCACCATGTTTACAAGGGCAATGCTGCTAAAACTAAGAGCATTGTTGCTTGGCTGAATAGGCAAGAGCACTGTCAACAGAACCACTTAATCATTAAAAAACAAAATAATTTAAAATTAGGTTCCACTCTTACATGCTCTTTTAAGGCCTATCTTACTGTATGACCAAGTAATTCTAAATGGAAATATTTAGAGACCCCTAATCTGTTACGAACTGCAGGTGTGATTCCGTTCTCACAATATTTTTCATAGAAGTGAAACACCTTCAAAATTAGATTCTTCTGGTTTACAGTAAACAGAATTAAACTGTGTTGCTTTTCATTGTTGTTGTTCAATAGTTAATACACATTGGAGATTTCCAATATTGGATATAATTTGTCTTGTTGCTGTTCTTGCTGCTTTCATAAATTTAATACATTATTTAGCATACAGGTATAAATATTTGGACGAAATCACACACGCACTCTGCAGGTCCTCTTCTTGCCCAACTTTGTTGTCTTGCCGTATTCTAAATCACATGCATCAAATCTTCACTCTTTCTCTTACATTTAATATGCAGCTCTGAACCTGTAGTTATACATCATATTCATTTGTTCAGGAGTGATATATAATCTAGACTGAAATTAAATAATGTCATCCTATGTTTAGTATTTATTGATACAAATTTAACCTGCTCATATTTCAACATCCAATCTTCCCCTGAATAATCTGTATTTAATTATGCATTCCACCTCTCTATTGACCTTTGAAAATATCCCTCATGACTACCAATCAAAAATGATATAAATTAGAAATTCTTTTGAATTGCTCTGCAGTATTTATCATCCACTCCCCAAATTATTCAGTGAAATCACTTTTTGTTCTCAAAACCTGACGTCCTAATGCTAAAAACTCATACACACGAGCCCTTCATAATCCCAATTTTTTCATGTAAATACCAATATATTACTACCTGTGTAACAAAGACAACCGAATGGATGAGGCAGTCTAGAGTTACTTTTTAATGATTAAAAATGAACAACATTTTGGGCACATCATTTTGCAAATTACAACTTTAAGGCAAACGTCATTCTATGTAGACTGCTCTCAGAGTAATGCCTCCTATTTTATGATGTTGGCGCCTTAGGGCTGGTCTTTTGTGTTGCTGTTGTCACTGCTGAAATGTACCACCCACCGCCTCGCTGTGCTCACAGGCAATGTTTCGTTTCCATAAATGTTCAGCAAGCATCAACAAACATCAATGTGTGTGCTTTTTTTTTTTCTGCATGGAAGAATTCAGTGACACACCTTTACTCCATGACAGACATCATGTGTCAGACTGCCCCTCTGCTGCCACCTGTCACGTGGCAACAAAACATCACGGGATACTGGTGGGAAGGTTCAGTGTCTATTGCCAATCCCACCAATATCCACCTCTGGCACTGTGGGACAACATTGTAAAATAGGAGGTATTATTTTTGCTGCAGCCCTCATATCATGTCAACTAAGTTTGCTCCTAGAAGACACAACCGACTAAAATTATTATTGGATGCAAGAATCAAAAAGACACAAAGAACAAAGAAACTCTTACTGGATAGGTAAACAATTAAGCAGACATTCAAACAGCAAAGGAGCTTCATGTATAGTTATCTGGCTTTTAGTTTATTTCACGTGAGTTCAAATTTAGAATAAACTCACAAAGTAATGACTTAAAATATTTTTCAGCATGTAGAAAAGTACAACTACTTTTGCTAATTTTCATGCAAAAATGAATGAAATGTATGTAATTCACTTTTACCTTGCTGAAGGTAGGAAGTGTACATACAGGAGGGGAGTCAACTCTTTACAAGGGTAGATAATGGCAGGACAAGGGGAAATGGTTTAAAGTTGAAAAAGGGAAGATTGAGGTTGGATATCAGGGGGAAGTTCTTTGCCAAGAGAGTGGCGAGGTGCTGGAACAGCTGCCCAGAGAGGCTGCGGATGCCCCGTCCCTGGAGGTGTTCAAAGCCAGGTTGGATGGGGCCCTGGGCAGCCTGGTCTAGTATTAAATGGGGAGGTTGGCAGCCCTGCTTCGGCAGGGGAGTTGGAGCTTGATGATCCTTGAGGTCCCTTTCCAACCCAAGCCATTCTATGATTCTATGAAACCTAGTTATTCTGCACTTCCCAGTTTCAGTTTGTACTTCAGTTTCCTTTTGAACGATCCTTACTAATCTCCTGTGTATCAGTATGAGACATTAGGCCAGTCTTAGCCATCTGTTTACTAAATCTACGTTGGCAGTGAGGTGGTGCTGACTGCCCATACTCTGTGAATTCTTCAGGGGGAAATGGCCTCTATCTTTGCATTAGCTTACGTGACTTTCTTCAGCTTAGACCAAATCACGACGGCACTGGAAATCTTTATTTCTGTGCACATAAATGTACGTACATGTAATACAGCCCTAGTCCTAAATAAACATTTAATATTGTAGATTCTTTTGGCTGGACTCCCATTTGGTTTGGTTGAGTATGATTACTGAAATAAATCACATGTTATGAAAGAGCACCTTTTATCTGGCAATGTAACTGAACTTTCCACCTCTCCTGGGGGACTTCCAGGGTGATGTCTTTCACTGCAGTTCAGCTCTGCACATTACATCACAGAGGTCCTCAGAAGCATAGGCTGTGGTTATCAGATGAATGGACCTAATGCATTTAGAAGCAGCAAAGCAATTAATTAATCTTGCTAATATACCATGCGCTATCCCTTGGCTAATGATACATACTGAAAAGAATACTGCAGTGTAGATGTTACGTAGGTAGAAGTTTCGATTACGTTTATCTTTTGAGACAGTTTTATTAGATAGATTAAGTTTCTGTGCATCTCTCCAAAGACCACAGTAATAACCAGTGTCATGACTTTCAAATCCTTTGAACTGCAGAGGGGAATCAAACATGGTTGTCTTTTTATCACGGCTTTCACTCTTTAGAATTCTAAAAGCTAGCTTTGCTCATCTGTCAAAGGCATGGCATTAAGGGGATCACTGTTGACAAGTGATAGTACAAATTATGCAACACAGATGACATTTCACTACCTCTCTCTGATCTGCAATTCCCACTCTCAGCCATTCCCTATTCTATGAAAATATTAAATTACAGATCCAAGTGCACAAAAAGTGAGAATGCAGGTGCCCCCTGCTAACTTGCTACTGAACAAAAACGTGTTCTGAAGCCTACACCTATAATTATGTTTGTGAAAGTGGGACCCATTTAAAGTCCACCTGTGTCCCTGTGGGGATCTTCAAATATAAACACTGCCCTGATCCTATGGTGACATAAACATATATGGTATTTTCTGAGTAAATTTCAGCAGTTGTGAAAGGTTTTACATTAAATCCAATGGAAATCAAAAGCCAAAACAATTAAGCTGTACATTATCAAGAGATTTCTCCCCATAGAAGGACAAACTTTAAAAAATTATGTGTTTTTCATCTGTCCCTTGACAAAGCTTTATCTCAGAATACTGAGAAATCAGGTTGCAGTATTCAAACTATTTGGGCTGCAACAATAGCAATGAAAATGCTGCACAAAAAGGAAAGTGCCAGGAACTCAGCAGCAGCGGTAAGAAGAAAAGCGATTCCAATGGCTGGGACTCAGCCACAAACAGCATGAAATCAGACAGTCTGCATACGTTGCCTGCATTGTGCTAGCTAGAAAGAAGTCACTTTTCAAGTTCTGGTGATGCGCTTCTCTTGCTGCAGAGAGCTAATTTAATCCTTCAGAAGATACAAGCCAGTCTAACACAAAACTGACAGTAAACTCGTTTTTGGTCTCAGAAGAAGACTGGAAATGTTCCTGTATGGTATAAGAGATTTTTTTCTTGCTGTGTATACGATGACATTCTTACAAGTTGGAGCAATATAGATGGCAAAATACCTCTTGTGAGTGCCATCTGAAGAGACTGCATGGCACCATCAGAGGTGCTGCTACTCAGGAACCCTCATTACATACACTCAGTAACCACAAGCTTTGTTTATATTCAGTCAGTAATACAGAGGAGGTCCATTTTCAATAGCTTGTTTTGCAACAAAAGAGTTGACTGAAAACATTGCTTGAACATTTTCTCAAGCGTACAGTTGACTCATTTCGACACCTGACCTCAAGATACTGTCAACACACAGAAATATTGAAATGAACAAGCGGGTTATAACATACGTTAGAGAAAGAGAAATGGGATTACAAACAGAAGTTTTGCCACAAGGCTGTATTTAGGCCACAAAAGCAAAACAAAAGAACAAATAACACTGTATTGATCTATTATTGCTGAAAGCTTGAGAAAGCTCTTGTGCCAAAAATCACCCCTCTTAGTTACTCTTGGTATTCTCATTCTATATTATATGAATGCTTTTTTTTAAATTAGCAATCTTATTATCGTTGATGTGCACAGGAATGGAAGCAGTTTACAAATGAACAGAATGGGACTGCAAAGAGAACAAATCAAATTGTTACAGGTTATTTACAGGCTTAGTATAAATCTGCATATATATTGAGGAAGTCAGTTGGGAAGCACCTTTAGGTATGCCTCAAAAGACATGATTATGAATGTACTTGGAAGCCATGTATGCATACAATGGGCTACTACAAATGAAAGAAAACAGTTCCATTTGTCAAACATGCTTAGGCATCTGTTTCTACTTGGGAATTACTGTACTGTATGTCTTGGAAAAAAAGGAAATACAGACCTTGGCTTACAACAGAAGAGTAAACCACTGGAGTTTTTTGTAAAGCAGGATTAGACTGAGTTTAAGAATAAAAATCCCATATTCTAATCCGATTTAGGACACAAAACTCCCCGTGCAAGTTTTCCCAACATTGATCACTTTTCACAAATGATTTTAGTTCCGCTGAATAAATCATCCAAGAATCAGTCAGATTATAAGGATAAAATGAAACTAGAGAGAAAGACAGATAGCTTAAGCGCATTAGAACATAAAATCTGCAGTGTAACACAGTTTTCTTGAATGCTGCCCATTTCAAAAACTGATGGTACAGCCTCTAAGAATGCTTTCTCACCTACTTATGGAAGCCACAGTCACTGTATGGGAAATAAAATGTGGTTCTATTTATTAGGTATTGCACAGTCATCTTAAACATTTCATGTTCTATTTTTGTGTGAAGAGCTTTCCACCAAAAGAGAACTGTTGGAGATAGTATAAAATCTAGTTGAAGTCAGGACTATAATTAATGATTTAATCCGTGTAAAGCCTGGGCACTAACAGTCATGAAAAAAACCCCACAAAATCGGGATCATGACTTCTGAAACTCAGCTTACTATATAAAAAGACTACAATCAAGAAAAATTGTCTTGTTAAGGTAGGAACGTTCTGTGCATATATGAGAGAGGACAATCAACCCAAGTACACTTAGGTTTTCCTATCTATTTCATGATGTACGTGAGGTCCTCTCACTTCTCAGATGTTTGCCTCTGTAACTGAGAAGTTATTTCTCAGGAAGAAATACTAAAATAAAAATAGTCTGAGCTTCAACTGATCACTGATTTTTAGGGAGTTTTACCATGTCATACATAATGTAATTTCTAGCTATGTTAATTAATATAATTTTGGAGAGGTCTTTTCTTTTGCTCTTCTCCTCATCCTGTCACTTATGTCATTTTGTTACCATCTCAGCATGAATCAAGCTGTCCTGTGGAATACAGCGTTGGCAAAATCAACTTTGTATTTCTTGGAGCACCTCTTAGCTGGTGCAAAGGGAATTATTTGTTAACATAGCCGTCATTAAGGATTTGGAATCCTGAACAATTTCATAGTTTGTGAACTTAGAAAAGTCAATAAACCTCTGAAGGGGCCTTAATCTGTGATATGAGTATTTAATCCTTTGTTTCTTTTGGAATCTTTACACAAGGAGTTTAATTTTGACAAAATGAAAAGGTAAACTCTAATTGGAATGACGTTGTTCAGACATGTACAGTTATGGCTGTGTCAGCACTCTCAATATAAGAATCAGTCTATGATGGCTTATAACTCAGCCATGAAAAGATTTTTATGGACTTAACTTGGCTAGCAAGGTCTCTAGCATATTGTAAACCCAATATTTAGACTGTTTCCTATAGAAACAACTTATTAAAGCAAATGGTACGCAGCCTTACTGCATCTGCATGACAGCACACCTAACCTAGGAAGTTTTAGAAATCACTGGCTGATATAACTAAGTTAGACAAAAAGCAGACAAAATTACTTTCCTGTAAGTTTTTATGGATATAAGATAGTCAAGTAAAGAAGGTAAACACAGAAACACAAAGAGAAGCTGCCATACAAGAGTCATTCATAGCAGGTAAAGCACAATTCAGCTCACATCCCACTGACCACATTGCCAGCCACTGAACATACAACTTTAGAAAGGGGTTACTCATAGAAACACCTGTTTGCTTCAGGTAAACTTGCTTGTTTACCGAGCCAAATATATACAAAACCTCATAGAGTACGACAGTGTTTTGACTGTCTGGTGTCATCTACACAAATGTTCTATGCCAGACAGGTAACCTGGTCACAAATAGTAGAAGACTGAAGTACATACCTCCCTCCCCAGTAATCTCTAGACTGTAATCTCTAGACACTTATACTCTGCCTTTTAAGAAGTATTAAGATTTCGGCAAAGTTTTTTTTTGTTTGTTTGTTTGTTTTGCCTTAGAAAACATAGGCCATTTTTTTTCATCAGAGAATCCTGATTCTTTTTTTTATTTAGTTGTCATTGTTGATATATGAAAGAAAGCAAAATCAAAATGAAATGCACCAAGAATATAATACTGCTGAGGGGTAAGGGTCACATTTTTGACCACAGCATCTGGGAGCTCTGAAACAGAACACATCTGTTTGAAAATGAGATTCCTTTCTAACTTTCTATAGTCTGGAGTGTGAAACTACTCAATTGTATACAAGGCACACCCAGAACAAAGGTAAATTACTTCCTGGTAATGCTTTTTATCTCAGCCTAATTGTAATGTCCTAAAAACTCTTCTCACTGAAATCAATTCCTTCTCAAATCTATTTTCCTTTAGGACTAACTGTAAAGATGCTTTTCTAGGACTTTATAGTACTGTAAACAAAAAACACCTCTATCAGCAGAAGCGATAGCAAATCAGGACTTAAGCCATTAGGACTTTGGCTTTTCCATGCAGAGTCGAAATATAATTATTTTTACTCCTTCCCTTCTGTAGCCCCATCCTATGTCACAGTTGTTGTATAGTTCCGTCTCCTGGATCATTTGCTTTTCTTGACCTGTTTTGAAAATGTAGTTGAAACTGTAAAAAATATTGATAGTTACTGATAAGCCTTGTGAATGAGCTATGAACAAGTGATCTGAGGCAAAGTATAAAATAAAAGAGTTGGGGGTAAAACTTTCTCTGGAAGTATTCTTCAGAGAAAAAAAGATAATTGAAGAATAGCATTGGGTTAGGAAGAGGGAGGGGAAAGAGGAAGGCAAGCAGATTCACTTCAGTACTGTTTTACATCACACGCAATAAAAATAAAGCATCACACTGGAATTTAGTTAGTTTAAAAATGTTAGGCCATTAAATTATTTCTTGTTTCATCCTGACTCTCCTGTTGACCTCTGGCTGTCCAACTATGTCAAATAAAATACTTCAAAGACAGAGTCTCGAATGTTCAACAGCTTATTTTGCTCCCAGAGGTGCTGAACTGGCAAAAGCAAAAAAATACGGAGCAAATGTAATTAGCCAGAAAGGGAGGATGGACTACTAGAGCATTTCAGAGCCAGAAGATAAAATCGTAATGAACAAGATTGGAAGATGAAGGTAAACCATGAGCTAGGCTCAATTAGAAAGACAAGAGAGATGAAAAGGACAAAAAAGCTGCAACTTATTAATAGGTGTCTGATTTATGCAGATAATATTATATATCCTTGCGTAAAAGGAAGTAACACCTTTCTTGTGCCACAGGTTGTAAATATCGCACCACGTTCTTCAGAAATAGGCCTCCATAGTAATAAGCATAGGGCAAGTGGTTCTTCAGATGTTTTGCATACCCACTGTAATCCACCTGTAGGTTTCTTACGGGGATAAGAATGTACGCACTCTCATGTTTGGCAAAAATCAGTATGGCAGTAAGCCACTATGTCACAACAAGAGTGAAATTTCCTCATAAAAAGCAAATACCTGTTTACTCCATAACTTTCTAAGTTGAAAGTTAATAGCTGAGTTGCAATTGGGTAAAAATAAGTTACCTGGAGAAACGTAATTGTAATATAAAACTGCTATGACACCTCTTCCTGAATTTCAAAAGTATTCTGCTGGTGAGGGGAGAAATGTTGTTAGACTTCTGCTTTAGAAAAGGAAGTATGTGGCATTATCATGTCTACAAGGGGAGTTGCAAAGAATGTCTCATTCAGGGACCAGCAAGACATGTCATTAAGTTATAACATGAGGAAGATAACACGGCTTTAAATTACACAAAATCACAGAACTGCAGGGGTTGGAAGGGACCTCGAGAGATCAGAGTCCAACCGCCCTGCCAAAGCAGGCCCACTATAGTAAGTCATACAGGTAGGCGTCCAGACAGGTCTTGAATATCTTCCAAGAAGAGACTCCACAAGCTCTTTGGGCAGCCTGTTCCTGTGCTCTGTCACTCTCACAGTAAAGAAGTTCCTCCTCGTGTTAGTATGGAGCTTCCTCTGAAAAGAGTCCGCCTGAACCAACTTGGCTCTCACAATTTAGATATTTATAAGCAGTTACAAGAATTCTGTTTCAGCCTTATCTTCTGCGGACTGAAGAGTCCCAGGTCTCTCAGCCTTTCCTCATTCAGTAGATGTTCAAGCCCTGTATAATTTTTGGGGCCCTTTGTTGGACTCCTATGAGAATCCTGCCTTTTTTGAATAGAGGAGCCCCAAACTGGACACAGCACTCCAGATGTGGCCTCACCAGGGTAGAGGAGAGGGGGAGGATCATCTCCCTCACTCTTCTGGCCACGCTTTTTTAATGCACCCCATGATACCATTGGCCTTCTTGACCATAAGGGCACACTGCTGGCTCATGGCCAATCATGTCCACCAGGACACCCAGGTCCTTCTCTGTAGTGCTCCTCTCCAGCAGGTCAGTCCCTAACCTGCAGTGATACATGCCAGTCACCTGTAGTGAACCACAGTTACATGTACTCCAGGCACAGCTCCCCTCTGCCTGCAAATACAAACGCTATTTCTCAGCCTTTGCTTTCTGGGTCTGAATTTCTCAGTTGCCACAGTTTAATGATGGGATGCATTCTGGTTATTGTTTTAGTCCTATTTAACAAAAAGATACCTTAATTTCTTCATATCCTAAAAAAATACCTCTCCATACCACCCCTAAAATGAAACAAACAAACAAAAACAAAATCAAAATAAAAAAATCAACCATCACAAATAACAATAAAGCACAACATAGTATTTCTATACGGTATTTGTAACTTCAGTTTTCTGAAAGTACAACTTGATGCTATGAAACCATTTCCTATATAGGGTTGTTACTTCTCTGTATCCTCTAGATTATAAACAGTCACCTGTGGCTGACCACCAATGAAGCATGGCTGGAGCTGGAGGAAAGTAAAGTAGAGAAAAGCCCAGCAAAGGATTTCTAGTTCTGTCAAACTTACTCGGAAAGCAACATAGCAAGACAGGTAAAGGCTTAGTAAGTACATACCTGCTTAATTATATATTACAATATGTTATTTTTCCACAAACATGCAACTAAACCCCCATGACAGATTAAAAGACAATTTTACTGATGTGATCACTGGGACAGGAGCTCATTTCCAGCTTGTAAAAAATGCTGACAGTCAACATATAGTAAATTAATTGCAGATGGTGGGGATGGGGGTAGGGCGGAGAAAGTAAAAAACAAAAAAAATGGCTATGATGGTTCAGGAGAAAATTCTTGTGTGTTCTTAAGGGCGGAGATGGCTTGGGGATTTCTGACAATGAATCTTTTCTCATTGTCTTATTTGACGAGTTAACCTTGGCCAGCTGCCAGCTGGCCACCCAATTGTTCTCTCATTCCCCTCTAGAACAGGACAGGGTGAGAAATCACCATCATGGGCAAAACAGAAGTGACACGGAAAAAAATAACTGTGATTTATTGCCAATTAAACTAGGGTTGGATAGGAAGAAACAAAGACAAAATCACTTTCCCTCCAACCCTGTTTCTTTCCAGGCTCCACTTTCCTCCTCTGCTCCAAACCCTGTGGCACTGCCCCATGTTTGTCACACAGCTCCATGGCACGGCCACACCAGAGGGAGGTGCACACACAGTGCGAAACGGTGCTCCTCCCCAGCAGGTCAGTCTCCCCTCCTTTGTTGAAACCTTATGTTGATCAAAGAAGGATATCCGCCCCGTTCCATACCCATATTCATTTTCACAAACAAAACTAGCATATTGAAAGTATTAAATCATGCTTTTCCTCCTCTGTTAATAAAAAGTCCCTTCCCTCCGCCAAAGTAAACAAACAGCAAACAAAACAAACAAACAAAAAAACAAAGCAACAACCAAAAACAAAAGTATAGAAAAACCAACTAAAACGTAGGCTAGATTTAATCGCTCGTGAAAATTCTGTTAGAGGAAACATCAGTGTAAGCCTTCCTTGCGAACAGCACGGTAGAGATAAGGAGAATCTGTGGCCTGCATTCCTATGTTAGTGCTGTACTTTCTGGGTGTCAGCTAAGAACTCACCTGGGGGAAGCAATTTATTGCTTCACATCCCACATTTCACTGTTAAGGATTAGGACCATTTCACATTTCTGTGGCAAAACGCTGTTCCTATAACGTCACAGAGTATTAGATCTCTTCTGTCTTATTTATTTTACATGTCCACACATTGTGATAATTAGGTTGTATAATATCCCATGCAGGCTAATGTGAAAATCATTTCTGCTGAATAGAAATAAGTTATTTTGATTCCTCAGGGGTTTGTTTTGTCAAAACTCGTGTAGTATTTAGGAAACAAATCATTGTTCAATTGTGGAGCATGAGAAGTGTAAAATTATCATAACAGAAGTGGAGAGAATGAACAGAACAATAGCTCTAACCTCATTTGTTTGATTATTAATGGTGCTTCATCTAATTTACAAGGCATAACCTTGCATGATGCAAATGTAGAGCAAAATTTACCTTTTTATCTCTCAGCCTCTAATTAGATATGCTATATATCATACTATTTTTAATCTATTTAAGCAAGGAAATACATAGAAATTAGCAAAAAGCCTATGAGAATAATTTTTATAAAATACCATAAACTTAGATTGAGCAAAATTGTTTAGATAATTCCACATCATTTTACAATTTGGTTAGCTCTTTCTCTTCAGCTAAGAAAGAAAAAAAAAATCATTAAAAATTAGAAATGAAACCTTTTCGGAAATGCTGTAACTTATACACTTAGAAAGCTTTTGTTTCTATTCCTAAGACTTCACAGAGGTACCAAGCACTCAGAGAAAATGACTCTGCTATGTCAGGTCAATTCTAGGGGCCATTCAGCCTGCACAGTATTGGTGGCACTGCCTGCTTCAGAGAAGACACATCACCTCCTTTTTGAATGAGTTACGTAACTGAAGAGCTGAAGACATTTCAGATGAGAACACTGAAGGAATGCCTCACTGGATACTTCAGGTTACTCACAGCATGGGTGAAACAGAGCAGAACTTGAAATTTTCTCTGTAATTTGCACACAAAAACACACAGATGGATTGGCTTGTAGAGGTGACTAAGAGGAAAATGCAGATCACTGAGTTACAAGAGGCAGAACAAGGGGTCAAAGAGAAGGGTGTTAATTCTACCTGGATTGTGTTGCAGATGTCTTTCACAGCTTTTGTTTCTCAGGAAGTTTTGTAAAAATCCACATTTGGTCAGCTGATGGATTTTGGTGTTCTGCAAGCTGTATTACCGTAACAACAAGCAGAGCATGTGCTGCAATTAGGCCAACAAGCTCAATTTAGGTGGCTTCTATAAGATGTAGGCATATCAGCAGAAGCGAAAACATCTCTTTCAAAACAATGAGGTAAAAACCATAAGGTGATAAACTGGAAAATTAGTGTATTTAGGTGGAATTTAGGACTGAAGCTTTTCTCTTTCCTGCTATTTTATTGATGGATTTCACCATTGTGTCCTCAGTACAGTTGTTAATTAAAGAAAACCGAAGAACGGACCATGCCACTTCAATCTTTTGGGTCAGTACCACTTTACAGAATTTTGCACAAGAGATCCTACTTATCTTTTCCCTTATATTCTATTGAGGCGATATTTCAGTGGGAAGGGTGAAAAGCTCTAAAACTCGAGTTTGCAAATCATGTTTTTTTTCATAATTTTTCTCCCACGCCACCCTCACCCCTCCATTAACAACAAGATCATCTCTCTGTCTTACAATGTACAAACAATCTCAACAATGGCAGGATGAGATTAGGAAACCACTGCCTTGTGGTTTTCTTCTATTTCCTATCTGTTTGATTTTGTATTTCTGTTTGATGTTTATGAAGGTCCAAGCACAAAAGGGCATCAACCCATGACTAATTCCAAGACACTGCGATACAAATAATATGAGTGGCCTACGTTGGTTCTAATAGTTTGATCGTAAAAATTCAAATAAACTAAATCTCAGGCACAAAGTAAACAAACTTAAGGAAAGGAAACTTTTCTTTAATTTTGACAGGCTGCTTAATAACAATGATACTAAATTCAGAAAGGCCTTATTTATAATGGTGCGACTTCATAAACAACAGCCCTTTAAAACTTGGGTATTTTATAGAAATCTTCTGCGGTATCCTGGCTCACGGTTAGATTTGAAAGTTCAGATCAAGGTTCTATTTCTGTTATTTCAAGGTCTTTGCTAAAACGTCTGTACAACACACTGTTGCTCAGTCACATTTATTTGTGCTTATTATCTTATGCTATTATTTCTGCAGCAAAAACTGACAATTATGCACTTGCAGATGTAGTAGATCAAAATCCCCTGAACACTCCAGTGTTTGCTCTGGGCTTATTACTCCCTGATACTTCTGCTATCTGTAGAATTTGCTTGTTTACTATTGCTATCTCTATTTAGATCATTTATACAGATGAGAAACAGTGTGAAGTCGCACTGCTGACTCCTGGGAGATCTCATTTGTTATCTTCTCCCAAATGAAAAGCAGCTTCTTTTACTACTGTTTGCTATTTTAAGCCAAAGCTCCATTTACACCTGTGTTTTCAATTGCACTTCACAAAGATTTGTGTTTAAAAGAGATTAAGATATGCTGGCTCCACATCTAGCAAAGGGGAAAAAGGCTTCCAGAGACAAGATAAATCTTAAATTCCCGGCCAACGACAAAGAAAAGCATTGGCTCTTGGCACCAGGAGGAGGAATGATTACATATGCTTACAAAGCAAAAACAAAAAAGTCATCTTAGGAATTTTGCTGCAGCAACTTTGCACACCTGTGCCCTTTTCAGAGACAGAAAAATGATCAGGTAAAGCAAGAGAGGAATTTTACTGGGATTCCAGGATACAGCATTGGGAAAGTGGGGGTCAATTACCCTTAATGCATCAGGGACTTCCTACAGTTTCTTTTTGTTTCTCTTTTAAGTAAGTAGTTGAGCGCTCTGAAGACTTAGTAAAGCTGGTTTCCTACAGATTTCCATTTTGTGATGAAATCTTGATCAATTTTCATAAACTGTAAACTCTGAAACTTTGATGGAAGTCTTACTATGGGGGAAAGGGGGGACAAAAGGAACCAATTCTCAATTCTAGCAGCTACTTCCAAGAACAGCGTGTTTTTAAACTATTAATTCTCTGTCAGATTTGGCTGAAGTTGGCTGATGCACTCAGGACAGATTTTCCTCATCACAACAGATAAAAAAAAAAATCATGATTAGATAAGACACTTCTTAAGAAACAAGACTTAAAATAAAAGGAATTAAGCAGCAATGCCACAAAGCACTCATAGACCAGAGCTACTGTTCTGGTCACAAATCAACCCATCCTCTCAAAATACCTCAAAATACTCGGCTTTTTCAAGCTGAACAGACTCACTAGCCTTACCATCTTGTTTAAATCAGAGTTCTTGGTATTGCATTACTTTTTCTTTGAAGTAGATACTTGCATCATCTTTATTATTACGTTATAAACTACCTCCAATATTTGGATTGAGTCATTTACTTTTATTCTTATTTTATTTTTATTCTGTTTGCAATTCCAGATAAACCTACTTACCTTATAGTTCGTAAGACCTAATATAGAAGGCTGCTTAGTTTTATATTCAGTAACAAAAATTTAGTAGAGAATAGGACAGAAGAGTTCAGTTGGAAGAGACCTTCAGAGATTACTGAGTCCAAGTGCCTGACCTCTTCAGAACTAACCAAAAGTTAAAGCACACCGTGAGGGCACTATCCAAATGGCTCTTGAACACTAACTCACATTTCTGACAATTGATTTCTCTCTCCTACTAAATTCGATCCTATGCAGTTCCAGAGGATTTGAAGAATTCTATGAATAAGACTGGACTTACTGATACTCTTTACAGAAATACCTTCAGTAAAACCAGTGAAATGCCTAAAAACTGCCTCATTCCCAAAGTGCACTCAAGGTGCCAGGCTACCTGGCAAGTACACCTCCCTCCAAAAAAAGCTGAACTGAGGAAAGATGATTCCCCATAATTTCTGTTCAGTATTTTCCAGTCATCCCCAGGGGTCTTTGCCAAGGAAACAGACGCTGGTCTACACGGCTCTCACTGTGACTGTGAATGTACTAAAACATTACCTCTATAAAATGTAACAAGTGAAATAATTGAAAAGACCGGCACATACAAAATCTTAGCTTAAAAGAAAGCCTTGATGTCCAGCTTGTCCTCTATATTCATTGCAAATAAGCAATTTGCTTTTCCACCCATAAGTATATCACCTTGACTCAATCTCTGCCATGAGAACTCCTCCTACCCTTGTGGAAAACATATCACAGTAGTAAGAATTCCTTATCTGTGGTGACTCAGTGTTAAAGTGTAAATCACACCACTATACTATACTATACTGAATTTCCTGTATCAAACAATGCTGCCTTTTCCTTTATGCAGCTCCTATCTTCTCAGCTTTCATATTCTCCTTATCAAAGATTACCTCGGCTCTTCAATGTTGGCATTGGTTTTTTAAATGGAGCAACAAAACGTTGAAAAAAAATCGTATTTAACTACAACATTGTCTTCTGCATCTTTGCTTAATTGATATTGAAGACTCGTACACAGTTTTGTTCTGTCACAGGGCTGCACTTCTCAAAAAGTAATTCAGATTTCAGCAACCTTAACACTGGAAATATTATTTGCAAAATCCTGCTAAGCAGACGATAACAGTTTTCAAGACATTTTTAAAATATGGTGAACAGTCTTAGGAGACTGAGCATCTCCCTCACGCCACAAGCTCTGTGAATACTGTAAAACAATAAATGGTTCTTGGGATACAAACTGTAAACTTTAAGCCATTTGGGTATAAGAACTATATGGTGCTCCTGGCTGATGCTTTCCAGCTTTTTTATTGTTTAGAGCTCTTCACCTCAACTGCAGATCATTAACACTGACATACACCCAGACACTGTCCTCTGATCTTTGCATAAAGATTATCTGATGTATGTATGACTGCATGACAAGGACAACCTCAGCGTTTCAGCACTTTAAGCCAGAATTAGAACTCACTCTTTTCTGAAGTCTTCCTGCAAAACACTATAGGAAAATACAATAGCGTAGCTTTAAAAAGCAGCAAATACTCCTAGGTAAGAGGCTGACAAACCTCTATGGTTACTGCTTAGAAGTACATTGGCAAGTTCTGTCCAAGGAGGCAAATGAACTGTGAGGAAGATTTTTGTGTGTTTGTGTGTGAGTGTTGTTGGTTTTTCTTATACTCTTCCTTGTGGATAATGCAGACCAAGAGATATGTGACATACACTGAAAGGCTACAGAGCTTTCGGGCAGCATACATCAACAGAACACGGAGAAAAGAGTCTGCTTCAAAACTTTTTACAGCAAGGATGAACACTAGAAGCTGACTGCAGAACTTTCTGCAGTGTATCATGACTGACATGAAATCATTACAGAAAACCATGCCACTACAATTGACTTTGCAGTAACTCCATGTCTCAGCATTGGTACAATGGCAGCCTGGATTGACAAATAGTAGCTAAAACTGGCTCTGGACTTTTGTATCTATTGGTCTTTGTTAATTACATTTCTACTTTCTTTATCACATTTGCTTCTAAACTCTCGGCAACACAGAGGATGCTGACAGGGCAAGTAAGTTTTGTCCTAAGTTCACATACAAATCTCTACAAATAAGACTCCAGGCTAGGTGACGTGTTACATAGTCACTCACACTACAGGAGCAGAAAAACAAAGCAGTGTAACTCTTGGCAATGATCCTAAGTAGGTAAGAAGGAGAGACAACAGATGCCTCCAGGGACACGCTGATATTTGGAGTTAACTAGCACTTGGATAAGTCTGGCATCTGTGTTCCCCTCACTGCTAAAAGCAGCTCTGTGTTGATTCAGAGCATGTTGTTCAGTCACTAGGGATTCATTTCAACTAATCTTAGCTACCCACAAAGCAGATATTGACATCTGAGCTAGTTATCCTTGGATAACCAGTGCAAGGCAGCTCACACTTCCACTGGAGTGAAGATCATCTTGTTCAAAGAGGGACATCTAAAGTACGTAAGAGGAACCATAGCCTAGAAGTAACAATTCTTTTCTGTCTCCTCTGAAGGATTTTATAGGAGAAAATACCTGGAGAGGTGTAAGAGCTTTTCAAACAATGAGGTAGAAAATGGAGACTTAAGGTGTTGAACCTATTCATGTCAACAGCTAAATTAGCTGTTAGTACAGTGTATGGAACAGTAAAACCCGAATGTTACCTCAGTTTATCATTCTTCAAGATCTCTGACATACAAACACACCAGTCCAGAACATGTCTGTCACGGACCGGAGAGCAATCTTGAGGCTTCCCACTGTTTTCTGTGAGAAGAATAAAAATTCCATTCTATTTCTTGCTCTTTTTTCACAATTCTTTTTATGCATAACTAGAGTAACTACCTATTTGTAAAAGAGGATAAGAAAATGGCTCTAATAGACCACGAAGACTGACTGTCAAGAATAAGGTAAATCTGTGGCTACCCTGAGGTCCATGCTCACTTCTATTTCTCAGGATTCATAACACATCTAAAGGTGTTTCACAAAAATACAGCTTCTTTCTTCTGCAGAAATTCACTGTTGGAATCTCGCCTGCCATACATTTTGTGCAGTTGCTCTTACCTGTGCTAATCACAACATCAGCTTCTCAGTTGCACTGCTGTACATGAATATCTGAGCTGGCAAAGAAAGCAGCCTTTGGGATTCAAGGGGGTTTTCAAACTGTATTTCAAAACATATTGCCTCCTCTAAATTGGATCAAATTTGTTTCTACTGAGAAGTGCATCACTCCCTAACTTCTCTGACATCTCAACAGACTACTGAATAAAGTCTGCTAAAGTAAAAATTGTGAGCTATGTCTTATACCATCAACAGCATCACTGAGTAGGTAACATACATGGATTTTGATCTTATCAGTTAAAGAGGAAAATAAGGGGAAGAATGAAATTTCTGATTATACTGATTGTCTCAGAATCACTCTTGTTTACTATATCTAGCATTAATTCAGATGTTGCCTACAGAATCCACAAAAAGTTATACTGTTCCCTCTCTCAAAAATCAGAATGCAGTGTCTTGTAGTGAAGGGTTATTCCTGTTTTTGTGGATTTTTTTTTTTTTTTTGAGTTTTAGAAAGTTTTAATAGTAGTGTTTTGACAGATAAGACATTTTACAAATAGATACGGGAAGAGGAAGCTACAAGAGCATTAGTGCTGCTGTTTTAATAGGCAGCACTACAGACTAGGCACCTTCCATATGAAAAGTTGATGCTGTGCCTTGGGAGCCAAGGACACTGGGGTGCCAACATAAGACTCCATCTCCCTTAGACCTGTCTATCATGTATCAGAAATACAAGGTACATATGCATGTCACACTATAGGGACAGCAGTAATAAACTTGTACTGGGTCATGACAGTGACCTTGAGCGATATGGAGAATTGCAAAAGCTTTATTTTAGAGAGGGAAAACTAATCGACCACTCCAGTTTCTCTCATGCTGCACCCACACGCACTCTTATTGCTAAAAGCCGCGACCCTCAAAGAACTAAGTAGTCTGGCACAGGGAAAAGACTAAAGGATCAGGATGCATTATTTAATTATGATAATTTTGATACTCACAATCTGCAGCAGAAAACAGCTCTAAATGCATTTGCCTAAACGAATGAGTTGAATCTACGTTGTTCTTCCTCACAGTTGTGAAACAGTCAAAGTACTGCAGATCAGTTGCTGTGAAATAACCAGTATGGATTTGGGTGTGTGAACACTTAGTGAGTAGGTAAGTGATAAAGACAGATACTCCTTACCGCTTGAGGTGATCTGGTGGTTGCAGCCTGCCTTATTTCCCCAAATAGGATAATAATTCATTCCAGTTAAGACTTGAATATTTATCAACGTGATCTGTTCGGGTTATTTCTTAAGCTTCAAGCTAAATCAAAAGAGGACAACCTTTTTTAGCAGAAAAACGAAGGACATCTCCATCATTCAAGTTTCCCCTAGTCTTTTTATTTTATTTTATTTTTACTACATCCAGGACTTTTATAGGCCAGTATACTTGTCTTTGGTTCTATTCTTGGTGTCAAGGCTTCTGGAAGGCGTTCTACCCAGCAAAGGTCTGCCCTGAGCACTACACTAGTCTATACTACAACTGTAGTCCTGATCAAGTCAGGAAACAGTCTTTGTGAGGGACTAGTTGTTCCCTAGCTCATCAGTTTCTTAAGAATCACATAAAAGTTAATGTTTAATCTCCTTTAATAAAGCTGTCAGAGGTAAACATTGCTTTACTACTTTCTTCTTAAGAAAGACACATTCTGAGGGGGAGATTTAGATCTAAATGTACTCAGCTCTTAAACTACTCTCTATATTCCACAGGAGTAAATCTTCCTCAAAAGGCTCTGACAATATGACTGGAGCAGCGGATGGGAGCACAAAAGAAAACAAGAAGGAGAGAACAGAACAAAATCACCCACCAACACCAAAGAAGTCTTCATTCCTGACCTCAAACATTGAGAACAAAGGATTCTCCATATTACTTCAAAGCTCTCTCCTGTCCTAGCTGGTGTTCTACTGCCAGCCATGGCTGATTTTTGTAATTTCAGAAGGGAGAAAAACAAACAATATATGTAGCCAAGCATACACTAGAGGAAAGAGTCCTTCCAACGCCTATAGGAGGCTAAGATATCACTAAGCCTAGATTTTCAGCCTGAGCTGCAATGGCACTTTATACTGCAGTGTTTTTATACCATTGAAAAACACGTTTAAAGCAGACCCACTATTTTGATCAGTCAGGAGGCACTAACGTTTATTTTTATATAAGTTGCTAGACAGGTGGAAACATGGTCTACTACAGAACGTTTCCTTTTCAAACCTGGATACAATCTTCTTTCCTGTGATGACCTCTATAGCTTCCACTTGTCAAGATTCACCTCTGAAGAAGTCAGCTGTCTCCCTCCACTACTCATTTACTGTGCCATGAAATTCTTCTGTATGAATGCACGAATTGCATTTCCAACAACGTGTCAAAGAGTATTCCAAGACTGACAAACAGATACATATACAACACATTTAATCCAACAGTTTCAGGGCTATCAGGAAAAGTGCACAGCCGTTTCTGTCTGCACATATTAACATCCAAGTCATCTAAGCACTTCTTCTGTGCCTCTGAGTCATCTCGATTGCTATGGATTACCATCTCTCTGGAGATTCAGGATGGCATTCCCATTATCCACTTAGCTACATGCTCTTACTATATCATCTACTTAACTTCAGCCAATACTACCAGCTGCTGTTACTTTTGCTTTATGAATACTGCAGTTGTTACACATCAACCTGATATTCTTGCCTTTCCCAGGAAGTTTTATAACATTTAGCTTACAGTTTGTAAGACAACCTGAAGTGGCAAAACCTAAGCTTTGAAATTTTATAACTATAATTTTGATTTCCTGTTTATCAGTAGGTAGATTTTTTTTTTCTTCAGTACTCATATATAAAATTTTTCCTCCACAAAAGCAACGCTTGCTGTAGAACTAGATCAGACGGTGAATGTTCTTCACATTCCAGTATTTTATGCCATTCAGTGACAGCGCTTTCAGTTTCTCCACCCATGTACCAAAATACATTATTTAAAAGGTGTGACAAAGCTATAGAATGAGTCCCAACAGCTTAGTTTGCATTCAGACAAGAAAGGAGTGCAATATCTAAATTTTTAACAAAATCAATTTTCTAAGAGCCAGTCAGATCAAATGGAGAAAGGACTACATAAGGAACATGAATCTCAGTGCAAGATATTCTGCATTCAGTTTCAAAAAGTTGTTCCAGATTCAGAACGAGTCAGTCTAGTTTTAATACGACCTACAAAGTGATACTACCCTATTAGGTTTTCCATAAAATCACCCTATTACCTTCAATGCCATTCTCTGCTTGGGGTCCTATCTCCTAGGCTGAGTATCTTTCCTGAAAAAACAAAGTTACTCTCTATTATAAATTTTCGTTCTCTGTCGTAATTTTACCTTCACTGAACGTTTGACAAAATTGCTCAAGTCTTCATCACGTGTTTACATGGCATAAACATCTACTAAATAACTGCTGAATTATTTTACTGTTTAAATGCCGAATGTGCACAGCCTGAAGATTTTCTAAATTAAAGTGATTTAAAAAAACAAAAACAAAAACAAAAACCAAACAAAAAAAAAAAAGAGAACAATATGGGGGAGAAAGACATACAACACATGGAATGAGCATAAGCACAACAGACAAAATTTTTATTGACTGTAAATCAGTAAGATTCCAGCAATCATTACTGTTTCCAATGAAATAAAGGTCTCTAAATCCTCTGTAACATCATAAAATTCAGTTTCTCTTCAAGCTGACCTTACATCCCAAAGGATGTCCTTAACATTATCAATAACGTTGCTGAGATGGAAAACAACACCATCATGATTATATCCTGATCAACCTGCGCCAACATCTCTGCAAGACAACAGGGTACATGTTGATCCCACAGACACCTAAATAAAGAGCTGGCACACTAAGGACAATCACTTCAATGCTGCATACCAGACCTATAACCTATTTTAGTTATTCAGCAGGAGAGGATGCAATTCCTCCTATCCTTAGTGGTTTGCTTAGAAATCACAGGCAAGAGCAGAAGTTACCAAGTACTTTTCAAGATGGTTGCCAGTGTGTGTGTATGCATGCACATGTATGCATTTATCTGTGTCTATAGTATTACTGCTTATTAAAAAGTCTGTGTTCATTTCAAGCGAAAAAATATTTAGTTCTCTGTCTTATGACAGTCTTTGTAAAGAGCAGTGCTATATTGATTCTTGCTTCAGTGTGTATACAAACCCATTTATAATGTTATGACCTGAACTGTAGAGCACAAATTTTAAATGACCTATACATATTACTTGGTAACTTTTGGATTGCAAGTTAAATACTCCCTGATTAAACATGAATGCTTTTCCCTGGGAGTACGAGATATCTTATCAGAAAAGCCTTCTTTATCAAATTCACCATCCTGGAGGCAGACACATTCTCTTGCAGTGCTGGGAGTTTATAATGATAAAATTAACAATGTTGTATTTCCCAATGAAGTCAGCAGTAGTGCACTGCATCCTACCATTAATCATTAGAGCCAGTTCTCATAACAGAGCCACTTGCTGGCCCTCAGGCACCTGCATCACTCCCCAAGCAATTCCAGTCCCCAGCAATAACTTATCGCAGAAGCCAGGGATCAAGATTAAAAACCCGGTGAATAATGGGAGACTGTGTGCACCTCTATTCCTCTGGTAGATACAAGCAAGCTAATAACCTCCTTAAAGGGGAAGCAAATCATTCCATATTTTTTACTTTATAGACAAGCCAGAAAAGACCTGTATCTGTGTCTGAGTAAAATTTATTGTATTGTTTAAGTTACTTGTTTCTGCCTCGTGGAAGGCATCAACATGCATAAAACATTCCAGGGGGCTCCTTTGTATAGCACTCTTCCAAGTGCTATATCCTACATTCCGACTGCAATAGAAACTGCAGACGAAGGAAATTTTAATTTAAATTGGAAAATCAGAAGCATTACCCGCTTTGCAAAAGCATTTGGGCAAGCAGTATAATCAGAGGTCAGATTTCCTGCTGGTAAAAAAAAAAAAAAAAAGGCTTGAATTTGCAGTTGTGCCATACAGGTGATAAAAGAGCCCTTGCAACTGCATTTCAGCCATGGCTTCTCCCCCTCTCTCCTTCTCAGTCACAGAGCACGATACTGAAATACCGAATGTTCTGCTGCTGCTGAAACTTAGTGCAATTCTCTGGGAAAGAGCCTGCTGCAATCGATGCAGCTCTCAACTTGCTAAGCATACATGAGAGACAGGCAGGTCTGGAAATAAAAAAGGAGTGTGTTATTGAAACCTTCAAGGGGACCTACATTGAAAATACCTGCTGGGATTAAAAATGCACACATACATACACAAATATATATATGTATATGTGTATACAGTTACGTAGAAAGAAAGGTTTAAGACTCATTAAAGTCAACATCAAATATTATTCCACTTTCCGGATCATACGTAACTCTACCCAATTTATTCCTATTTTCACCTGCAGAACATTTGCAGCTTTTATATTATTATTATACTGTTTATTCAAAAACGAATCTGGAAAAAATGCTTTCAGTCCTACAGTAACTAGAAAGGAAGTAAAGTAAGAGTCTGACATATGAGACTGAGCCATAACATATTATGCTGCCCTTTTGTGTTCTTGAGAATTTCATATCTCAAGATTTTTATTTTATTTTATTCAAGTTACTGTAAGGAAGGGTGGGGGACTTGAATTCATGAATGAAAAATGGTAATTAATATGCTTCATGCAATTTTTACTTACTACTTGTTTTGTACATGAAGTGAATGGAGAAAGGATTTTGAATATTGAAGAGGAAGAGAACAACAGGAATTCAACAAAGAAAAATGTAAATCATCAGTGTGGAAAGTATACTATATATATGACAGTTATTTCCCACACCTGTATACGATGCTTGAGTCAACAGCAATTTCAGACAACACGCTGAGATGAGCCACTAAAACATGGAACACTCAATCCTCGAGAAAAATGCATGAAGAAATATATAACTGAGTCACTGTTAGACTGATTTCATAATGAATGCTACAGGGACTAAGAGGAGAAATCTCTGTCACCGTGCGTCTGATTTGCTATTAAGAGCATAAGAAATGTTGAGGATTTCAGAGATTACAAATTAATCTTGAAAACTTGAAAGGTACAACCAAAAACTCTGAGAGAAATGAATAGGTAACAGCATAAGCAAAAAATTGCTGTGTAAAACTATTTATCAAGCCTTGCGTTTTACTGTCTTCTTGTTTAAAAAAAAAATAAATTCAATTGATCTCCAAAAGTCTGCTTGTTTTTCCCATTTTGTCATTTGCTAAAACTGTATTTTAGTTCATCGTGGTCATAAAACCTTGATGCACCCCAGAAGCTTTTGTTGCATGCACTCAAATGAAGTATCATTACTGATCTATCTATAAACCTATATGAGGACCACATTATGCTTAAAGATTTAGAAATAAATAATATTCTGCCAGTCCATAACTTAAATCCTTAAAATCTAAGAAGAGTAATGGAAGCACGTATTAATTTGGATGTATTTCTGAGTACCATCTGCTGGAGCATCAAAGGTTTCTAGCTTCTTGCTCTTACCACTATTTCACAAGGTAAGGGAATTACTAGAAACATAAATAACTTTGGACTCAGTAACACATTGCTATCAGTCCAAAACACATACAATAAGCCAAAATCATAAAATCATAGAATGCCTTGATTTGGAAGGAAATTTAAAGCCTATCCCATTCCAACCCCCCACCAGATCTTACTGCCCAGGGTCTCACTCAGCCTGGAGCACCCACAGCTCTCTGGGCAACCTGCTCCAGAGCCTCACCAACCTCTGAGTAAAGAATTTCCACCTAACATCTTAGCTAAATATCTCCTCTTTCAGTTTAAAGCCATTCTCCCTTGTCCTATCATCAGATGGCATAAAAATTTGGTCTCCCTCCTGTATATAAACTCCTCTCAAGTACTAGGAGGCCCCAATGAAGTCATCCTCGACCCTTCTCTTCTCCAGGCTGAACAGCCCCAACTCTCAGCTTTCCTTCATAGAAGTGCTCCAGCCCTCTCAGCATCCTCATGGCACTACCCTCTCCAACAGTGTGATGTGTTCCCGTGCTCCGGGTCCCAGACCTGGATGCAGTACTGCAGGTGGGGCCCCACAAGGGCACAGCAGAGGGGGACAATCACCTCCCTCTCCCTGCTGGCCAGTCCTCAAAAACTGATTTGAATTTTTAGTGTCCTAATATTCAGATCATGATCAACCCACTGAGTTATTTCCTTCCCCCCAAAGCTACTTAAGATATCGTTATTCAATTTTTCACATCCAGTATGCTTTCAGGGTGTGGAAAATCTGAAACTGAATTGAATACACTTGATTATTTCCTGATTGACAAAAATTCATTTTCCACAAAAAAGTACTCCTTCCCAATTAGATCTTTGTTTTTGATATATGAATTTAGAAGCACAGTATTATACATAAAGTTTTGGCAAAATACCTCTACTGAGTATATCCTGAGATTCTCTGCTTCTTGATATTACAGAAGTCTGTTGTAGGAGGAAGAATAGAGAATACTGCAAGTCACACAATTACTGGGATTTTAAACTATTGTTCCTGTGCATGTGTGTCATTTGCTTTCTAAATGTCAGAACCGGTGTCAACTGAAGCCATTAGAGACATGATGCTATTAGCAGCTTCTCCACATGTTCTTGAAGGAGAGAAGATCAATGAAAGTGCTTCAAAAGCTGCGTACAATTGATGTACTACTGATGAAACTGCGGAGGAGCAGAGGTATTTTGGTCATGTCTCAAGGAAGGAAAGCAACAATCTTATAAAAATGTTTCTGTAAGATTATACTTCAGAGAACACAGTCCACAGGTGGATGAAGAAAGCAAAGCAACAGTTTTTATAAGCTGGGTTAGTATGGTAGCAAAGGCTGTTATTTAATGCAAAGAGCCAATTTTCCAGCCATGTACTCAGGGTCGAAAAGGTTTGTAAATTAGACCTTTACATCTTGCCAAATAATTCAGTAATTACAAAACCACACTGTGTAATCTATTGTTCACTCCTGAGCTGGTCCTCACCATGCAGAATACAGGTAACTTCAGCATCAGAAAGTTTTGTACCATTCCTTTCAGTATCTGTCTATTTCTTGCTTCTCTGTTTCAGCCCATTCATCAGCTTGAAAAAAATGTCCTTTTTGCTTTTTGCTAACAAATAAATTATCAATAGACCTTTTCTAGTCTTGCTATCAATTCATTATTCACAAAGATTGAAGGCAGAGACAGATGGAACTAATGTTATCCAGTGAAAGAAAAAGGGGCGAGAGGCACAAAGTGAAATGCAAGGCAGTCTATTTGAACACTAGAAAAACAAATGCTCTGAATAAGCTGAATGACAGAACACGATGCTTACGGAGGGTGGGAACTTCCCATCCTTGAAGATATTCAAACCCCACCTGAACACTGCCCTGCGCCTGCTCTGCTTCGCCTTGTTTTGAGCAGTGGGTGAGAGCTGCACTGGACGTTCTCCAGAAGTCCCTGGCAACCTCCATCTATGCTGATGCTGTGACCCTGCGGCAACACATTTCTACACATAGTTAATGCAGTACTTATCCTGGTCCAGTGCGTTAGACCAAAAATCTGAGACACCCCCCTGATTACAAGCATGCTGTACACATACATGTTACTCTTCAATGTTTCTTGACAGCAAGTGGCAATCAGCTTTCAACAGACACTCCTTTCTCAGATATCAAAACTGGCCTTCCTGTCTGCTGGCATAGTTTCAAAGAGCTGTATTTGTGAACCTTGTTTTGTACACAGTGGTGAAGGCTCACACATTAAATATAACAGATGTGGTTTTAGGGTGCAGTTCAAGTATCTGCTAGACCTGTCTTAACACTGGAAGAAGTATTGATTTAGGAAAACAACAGAGAACGTACCAACTATTGTAGATTTAAATTGAAAATGGATTTAAGTCAAAGTTGCTCCGAAATCAATCAACTAATGATCCATTATGAAGAATGCCTTCCATACAATCTCAAACTGTTGAACACAAGCAACAGAAGGCTTGTGAAAGACCTCAATGTATGACTTATTCTTATGAAAGAAACAAAGATAGAAATTAGAGGTACACAACTATTACTTAGTCTTGAATAAAATATTTCCATTCTACTCTAAGTACAAAATGGCACTGAACTCTTCCTCTATCAGGCAGATTACTTCCACACAGTGATTGTCTGCACCACAGAAGGTGAAACGAGTCTGGAAAGATGGGATTTTATTAGTGTGTCATGAGGACGTGTTGCTGAGTTAAGGTGAATCACTACATTACCATGCTTAAGTTAATATCTATTTCTGTGTTACCTGTTCTAATCTCAGCTGCAAATTAAAGTGACTGCTCAAGCTTTTTTTCAAGAGGTTGCCAAAATATAAGCTAAATTGCAGTACTTTGTAACAGGTATTTCATCTGTTCAGCAGATGAACAGCAATTGATTAAGCTTCAGTGATTTGTCTGGGGATGTAAGTTCCTAAAGATCCTGATCCGCAAAATCAGAAACATAGTGATAGATTATGCTGGTAGCAAATTCCAGTGCAGTATGGCTGAAATTATGGAAGCTGTGTGCATGAGATCAAAGGCTGATCTAGCAGCTCAAATTTGGGAAGGTCAACAATTTTATACTCCTTAATCTTCCACCACTTGGAAGAGCAGAACTGTGCCCCTCTACGTATCTCATTTCACCAACTTTCAAAGGTCTGCAATATTGAAAGAGGCAAATCTTCCTAGCAAAGCATTTTTAACTCTAGCATGTTATAGCAGTGACAAGAAAGGATATTTCTGCCATAGTTTAGGAAAACGAGGAAACAGAAATGGGAGTTTACTGGACCCCCTGCAATCTGATGGCTGATGAAATGCAATAGAAGAGAAAGGTACGATGCTAAGTCCTGAAATTACTTCCTGTGGTTTAGTATCTGTGTTTTAATTCAGTATTTTAAAGAGCAAAGCATATTTCAGAGTTGAGCCAATTTAGAATGTAAATTTAAACTCTGTGCTTTCTAAATTGTTTTCCTTGTGAATGCACTCTGGAGTACATTGTTTTTGTTTTCTTTTCTAAGCAGCAAACTTTAACGCAAACAGCTCGTGGATCAATAAGAAACTTGTTTCACGGTCTCTATGTGCATTGATTCATGAACCATTTGCCTCCTTGTAAACACCATAAGAAAACAATTATCACTTAATAATGTACCATTACATCAGCAGCAGCCAATCAGAATGCTGAAAAAAGAGTATTTTCTTGTCCCTGCATATCATCTGTATATTGTAATCATCTGTATATTGTTGTTCATTCAATATTAAAATAAATCAATATATTTTTCTTTCCATGGTCTGAGTGTTTGGAAGTGCTCATTTAATTTCTCCCTAAGCAAACAAGAGGCCACCAAACAAATCTAGATGTTAAAAACTTGGAAATAAGAGAAAACAAACAAAAAAAAAACCAGGCTTAAAATTAAAATTCCATATTTAGGAATTTAGCAGACAACGTCTACTGCAACCAAAATTCTAATTTTCAGACAGAAATCCTGTGATTCAGTTTATGATGCAAACAATGTTACCTTATATTTAAAATATATAGGTGCAAAAAGTCTTAGAAAGACAGGAATTCTGGTTAAGACTGAAATTAAACTGCTAAATTTTATGGATACACAACAGCAAAATGACAAACTTGATCTTGATTCTGCCTACCAGCGATACACTGAAAAAATAATGAACTGCAAGATGTTCCTTCATCTAAGGAAAATTCCAGCCCAAAGTCCTGCCCAAAGCACACTAGCTGTGATAGCAGATTGCTAAGGGTTTAATCTCCTCAGGTCTCCAAGAATGGGGAGTGAACGAGTCTCTGGAACATGCTCCACTGTCTTTGTGATGAAGAATTTTTGCCTACCTCCAGTCTGAATCTCTCATTTAAATTTTTATTATGTCTTCCTTCCACTTGCCACAAACCTCTGTGCAGAGCATTGTTCTAAGTAGAGAGAGATAATGACTTGCTCCACCAACTACGCTTCTTACAATACAGCCCTCTTTGCTGCCAGGCCACACTGCTGGCTTGAGTTCAGTTTTCTGATCACCAAGATGTCCAGGTCCTTCCAGCATACCTGGATTTCAGGCTGTGTTTGTTTTTTTGCAAGTATTTCTTTCTCGCCAGGTGCAAGACTGCATGTTTTTCCTCTTTGGATTTCCTACAGTTCAAGCCAGCCGACTTCTCAAGCCTATCCAGGTTTGGATTGGCAACCCTGCCTCCTCACTATTCATTGGTCCCCTCCAATTTGTTGTCATCTTCAAACCTGACAAGAACACCCCCCAACATCTGTTCCAGGTCACTGATGAAGATGATAAATAGGAGGGGTTTCATGTACAGAACCTGCATTGCTTCACTTGTTACCAGCCTCCAGGTAGAAAATGATCCACTGTTTATCATTAAGTCCTCCTGTTCTAAAATTCCCTCCGCATGTAGTAAAAATCTACAGGTGTATTGTGTTGACAGTATGGCACACACAGAATCACAGAAACATAGAATGGCCAGGGTTGGAAGGGACCTCAAGGACCATGAATCTCCAACCCCCTGCCACATGCAGGGCCACCAACCTCCCCATTTAATACTAGACCAGGCTGCCCAGGGCCC
>JAOWBP010004330.1:2806174-2898881 GCA_028571105.1 Tragopan temminckii
CTAAATCTCCCCTCCCTCAACTTAAAACCATTTCCCCTTGTCCTGTTGTTATCAACCCTTTCAAAGAGTTGATTCCCTTCACTCATTCGGTCATTCTTATCAGACATCACTTAAGCATCTCCAGAAAGGACCTTCTGAGGTCATTTAATCGAATCTCCCACTGACGTGGTATATAAAACTTATCTGGTAAGGTTCTGAAATTTCATTTAAACAGAACAGGCCCTACATTAACATATAATAAAACCACACGCATTTCCTTAAACTAAAGATGGTAAAAAACCCTTAATATTTATCATATCATTTCTATTCTGCTTACCTACAACGTTTGAGAGGCATTTAATGCTAACTCCCTTACGTAGTCATTCAGAAAAGAAGTGTAGTGGGGAAGCAGATAAACAGAAAATGGTTATAAAGGCAACTACCTAACACAAATGTCAATAATGAACAACGCGCAGAAGTTAGCCTAGAACAACTGAAAAAGTTATATCTATATATACATAAATGTAATGTTTCTTCATTTATGAGGAAGTGTAGTGAAAGGACAGTGGGTAATGGCTTTAAACTAAAAGAGGGTAAGTTTAGATTAGATATTAGGAAGAATTTTTTTCACTATGAGGATAGTGAGGTCTTGGTGTGGATTGCCCACAGAAGCGGTGGATGCCTCATCCCTGGAAGTGCTCAGGCTGAATGGGACCCTGGGTAGCCTGATCTAGTGGGCGATGCTCCTGCCTGTGGCAGGGTTTAGAATGAAATGGTTTTCAAGGTGCCTTCCACCCCCAGCCATTCCACAACATCCTTGTAATTTTACATTGTGCTAGAATCCTAAATTACAGCAGTTTTGATTGATACGTCAAGGGCTACACAAATATTTGAACAAAAAATTATATCCTGAGAAGACATGTTAAGTCAAGATGAAATTAAATAGAGCAGCTAAGGTACTAGAATATTTGTTCTTCTAGTGTCTTTCTTAATTTGACTGTAGCTTTTACAATACTTTTCATACTGTACTTCAAGACTAGCTCTTCCTATTGTTATGGCAATGATCATTTAGCACACATTTTGGTTGGTATTTGTAAGGAATTAATTCCAGTAACCAAAACCACACCTGTTTTTATCAATATTACCTGTCTGCAGCTTTGCCACTCTCTATGGTTATACAGACTCTGAAAGCAGCAGGGTGCATGGCACAGCAGCTCTGAGTATAATTCCTTCCCAAGACAAATGAAGCCCTCTCACAGCCTTGGTATGACAAAATCTACTATTTCTGCAACTATTCAGTGAATTGCACTGACTGCTTTCACTGCTGGCGAAGATGAAATTTCTGTTTCCACCTCAAACCAAAGTAGCCTGCTGCCTCAGAAATCAAAGTGTAACTCCTCACAGAGAAAAATATGTGGTCAGAAGAAAATATATGCTCTAAGTGCATATCCCCTCCCGCAACAAATTCTCATACAAAAATTGCACTTCTCTTTCTTC
Organism: Tragopan temminckii; assembly: GCA_028571105.1. NCBI lineage: Eukaryota > Metazoa > Chordata > Aves > Galliformes > Phasianidae > Tragopan > Tragopan temminckii. Next base: position 2,807,651 of record JAOWBP010004330.1, read on the forward strand.
AAGATAACTATCTGCAAGATATCCCCACAAGCCAAGGTGACATAGGAGCATCATCGAAGCTAAAGCATAATTTCCTCATTAAATAGATATTTCTGAAGAATAATGGTCCCTACAGGTTACATAAATCCTACAGCAAAACCACCTCAGATTTTGACATCTTGCATGACCTCACAGCATTCTGTTGTGATTATGACTTTTCTGTTTTGTCTAATGACTTTTAAAGCTTACTTCTTTCATTAGACAGTTAATTCTGTACTCCTAGAAGGTGATCAGAGACCTTTATTCCTTAAAATATATAGGATGCTAGAGCAATAGATAAGGTATCCTGAGTTCTGTGTTATTTAGGTCTTCTGCTCACTTAAGAAATGAAAGAATGCACCATGATTTCTTCATTCATCCTGTCTCAAATGAGAGAGTAATGAATGTGAAGCTGTTGGAGCGCATCCAGAGGATGCCACAAAGATGATCAAATGTCTGGAGCACCTCTCCTATGAAGAAAGGTTGAGGGAGCTGGGCTTGTTTACTTGGAGAACAGAAGGCTCTGGGGAGATCTCACTGCAACCTTCCAGTATGTGGAGGCAGCTCACAAGCAGGAGTGGGACTGACTCTTTATTCAGTCTGATAGTGATAGGACAAGGGGAAATGGCCTTCTACTAAAAGATGGTAGATTTAGGTTAGATGTTAGGAAGAAATTTTTTACTCAGAGGCGGCGAGGCGCTGGAACAGGGTGCACAGAGAGGTTGTGGATGCCTTGTCCCTGAAGGCATTCAAAGTCACGTTGGATGGGATCCTAGGCACCCAACAGCCAACCAGCCCATGGCAGGGGATGGAACTATGTGATCTTCAATGTCCCCTCCAACCTAACCCATTCTATTACATGATTCCATGAAATTGCTTGCTGGCCATATCCATTAAGCACGTCATTATGCACATTAGCGTTGAACACTAACACTTAAGTTCAAAAGAAGACAGTAAATTCAGATTTTAAGATACCTCCCAAAATGTGTTTGGATAGTAACTGATCAGCAGTTTATGTGAATTACAGAACCAAAACACCGATGTACAGAGATGACTATGTGACTACATGCATTTATGCCTCTAATATTATCATTTAATCTTTTTAGACAACTGAATGATTATTACTTTGTTTGGCAGTATGCTATAATTTTGTGAGTCTTTAGCAAAATAAACATCCTAAATACATAGCACCAAGTGTCAAATTCACTTGGCCTGGAAATGATGGCATCTGCTTCAGTTTTTATTTCTGGCTTTCAGGGTTTCTCTCACTCTCCACATCAGACACTGCATTTTATCTTTAAGTTTCATTTTTAACAATGTCACTACCAAAATAATTACAACATCTTTACAAATGTTATGGAGGAGACTCAAAACAATCTCCTTCTTTACCTCAGCTCTGCAGACTCAGGTCAAAATACCTGGCTTACTTAGATTCCTAGATACCTGAAATTGCCTGACACATATTTAATCATTCTTTACTCAGGCATGGAATCCTCCTCCCTCCCCTCAAGAAACACACACCATTTGACAAAATGTTATAGATAATGGTAAAGACCTCTATAGGAACTGTGTGAAACCTCCACATGTCAATAAGAGAAAGCAGTTCTTCAAGATGATTGTTTCTAAAGTAGAAGGTAAAAGACCTATGGTTCTGTTTGGATTTACTGAGCTTGTTAGCAGGACACAAGGAGATAGCCTGAGAGTAGCCCTAGATGAAAATTAGACATGACAGAGAACAGCAGACCGCATTAATTAAAGTGCTTATCAATGTTATTTGTAGGGAGGTGATGAACTTGCCTGAATTTCCATAGTGTCAAAGATTTCTCTGATTTGTGATCTTTTTTTTTTCTTTTCTGAGGAAAAAGCTTACTGGCATATCTACATACCTTTTAAAAAGTGGAAGGAAGGCTTTTTATTGCTCTCTTTCTCATGCGATCAAACCTAATTTCCTTCTCAATTTGCTGAGCCACTATCTCCGGTAATTGCAATTGGAGTGTCAAAACTGTTGGCATCTTGAAATAATGGGATGCTGCCCAGTATCAATCTCGTTTCACATTTCTGACAGAAAGCATGATTTCCCTTTGTCTGTCTCATTTGCAGTAACAAACTGCATGATTTCCATTTTCGCTAATAATTTCAATACGCAGAGTTGGCTGACCAACATTTCAGATCCATTCCTTTATTCTTATATTGACAGAAATATCCTTTAGGGCCTCCAGTGTTTTCATTTTAGTTGCAAAGCAGAAGAACAGAAAGGTTATTTCCTTAACCTGGATCAATATACGGAATAATTGCTAAATGCTAGTGGAGTCATCTTCTGATGGGTAAAACACTGATTAGAGTACAGTTAGTAAAACACAAATTGTTTTCTTTTGCTCATAATAATACTCACCTTTTGCAGTCAATGACTGTAAATTTCTAAAATTTGTATTCTTCGTACTTAAAATGAAATTTCTTTTTAATGTTTACATACATTGCTTCAATTTTGGTAATATTTCCCTATTGTCTACATGCAAAAAAGTTAGACCTCCTCTTTGAAAACAAGACAAAACATTTGGCATTTCCTATTAAAATTTTTATTTTTAAAAAAGGAAGGCTTCACTTTTAAATGAAAGGAAAACATTAGGTCATCTTAATTAATGTAATTTCAGAAAGAATGAAGTACAACTGCCTCATCCAACAAGAAAAATTCTGAAGAGAGTCTATGGCTTTACGTTTAAAGCCATCTTTCCTTGCTCTCTGTGAAGTCAGGCCTCTTGTTCTTGACTTCCCCACGACTATCTTGGGGGCCTTTCTCTGGGCCCCAAGGGGGTTCCAAAACTGAACTCACTACTCATACTAGAAATGTGGGTTAAAATGTGCCAAGTAAGGGGAAATGCTTGTATTCCACAGTCTACTTTCCTCCTGACCACACGATCTAGTCTACTTCTGTCTACCAGAGTACATTATCACACTATTTAGCAGAGACTCATACTCTGTTTCAAAACTCTGTCTTCAGAACAAACTGTATATTTCAAGCATTCTTCCCAATTTCATACAAAAACAAACAACCAAACAAAAAAAAACCCCCCAAAAAAAAACCAAAAAAAAAAAAAAAAAAAAAAAAAGTTCATGCTTTTACCCTTGTGTGTAAAATGCACCTCAGTTTGAGGAGAGCCAAACTGGGCAGTACTTTGCACTTATACGCTGATCCAGTGCTGCAAATTGATTTATACAAAATATGGGGAAGGTGGCATTAATTAAGAATATATTTCTCTATTTCCATCTGCTGAAAATGCACAGACAGTCATATTAGATGGCAACTTCTCTTCTAACTGGGAAGTTTCAGTTATAAGATACAAGCATTATATCATCTGCAATCAGGAAAAAAAAAAAAAAAAAAAAGAGCAAGCTTTAATGGCCCATGAGATCCTTATGTTAAGAAGACTTGTTTCTTCCCTAAAGAAAAGTTTCTACCGCATCATCATCATGTTACTTCTCTCTGTTACAATAACTGTCACAACATTCTCTTCAAAATGCCTTTTCAGAGATTTACAGACAACAATCACCATTTCCTTACTGAGCCAAAGTCGGTGTGTGTGGGATAGAACCACTCAGGTGCTACTGCTACTTAGGTCATCCTGCCTGCTTTTCTTACAGATGCCATGGCTACTGCAGTAAGGTACACAGAAGGCTGAGAAAAAATTCGACCCAGGCTCACTCTTTGAATTGTCATATAGCAGTTTATACAGGGGAGTTCAGTGCGATACACTTTTCAAGTGGAAAACACTTGCCAATGTTAAGAGAAGTTGGAAGAGAGAGCTGGAATACCAGGCACAAGGAACACCATCACCAGGAGAAAAGGTACACAATATTGCAGCAGTTGCAGACAGCAAGAAGCCTTTCCCAACCTCTTTTTTCTGTGAATAAAGCTGACTTTCTCAGACTCTCCTCATATGTCCTGCAGAATGTGGAACGCTATAGTGTACATACACTGAAGATCTGCAAATCTGCAAGTGACATCTCTGCTATGACAGAGGGACCTCGGGGAAAACACTCTATTTACCTGTGCTCCATTCTCCAATCGCAGAATGACAATACTAGTATCTCCTCTCATATATTTCAATTATGAAATTTGCTGTCTCAAAATTCTTTCTAGTTTATGGCTTTCCAATGACTACTAGAATACACTCATTAGAATACTATTTAGTCAAGACAAACAATCCAAATTAGGCCTACGTGCTGCTCTACAGTGATTCTGTAAAGTTTTCACTGGATACTACAATGTGTTGGCTACCGTTTTCACTGGACAGCACAGCACGTTCATGTTCCTTTTGACAAATCTTGCTGAATGAAACATTTCTTTTTTTTTTTTTCCTGTATATCTACTGCCACTTATGTATGCTTTATGGAACGTCTTTTCTCAGAAAGCACAAATTCATCTCCATTTCTACGTGGCAAATTTTTCAGTGTGCAAAACAAACCTAACTTTAAAGTTCCCTTAACACAATAAGATTCTATTCTTTACTTATAGCAATAAGACACAATAGTACATCCCAATGCACATCATCACTTGTGCTGCTACAAAACAGGTAGATATTTAAAACCTAATCTTGGGTGAATTTCTTAAAAATTTATCTTCTGTAGAACATTTTCAAATGTATCTTCCTGGGGACACAGTTCTCATTTTGATTGCTAATCTTGAAAATAAATTTAAAAAACACTTTTCTAAAAATTATTTACTTTTTTAAATGGAGAAAGGAAAAAACTCTACCGAAGATGAATGACAACGTAGATATCCAAAACAGACGTCTGACAACAGCATGAGAAGTTCAGACACATTTCACCACTGTCATCTCAAATCAACAGCCTTGTACATCTATCATAGGACAACAGGCCTACCTGCCAAATCATTTGTGCTTTTAGACCAAGGGTGAGACTATTAGGATTTCTTCAGCCCCACTGTAACCTTCTGCATGACTGGACAGTTTGCCTGCTCTCTGTGTTCCTCAGTTTCCTCAGCTACAAAGGAACCATAGAAAGACTTCCTGAGTAAAAAAATAGTTTGACTAGCACAGTTCAAGACTGCAAAAGCAGCAGGTGCACAAAAGCTGCATATGAACAAGGGGTTGATGATCCTATTCAGCCAGGTTTATCATTGCGGAAATAAATCAGAGAAGAGTTTATTTAATGATATCTACAGCTAGCTTTCAAAAAGGTTGATAATCACTGTAAACTCAATCATTTCCATAGCCATTATACTACACAGAACTAGATCTACCTGACTTAAAATCAAAATGATTATGTTTTAATAATAACGTTGTCGCATTTTTTTCTTCATTTGCTTTCGTTCATTTTTTTATTTTTTTGCTTTTACCTGAACGATTTTTCCCCCACTACAAAGGAAGACAGCTTTCTATGCATAAAGTATTTCACAACAGAATCAATATTAGGAGAATCCATTCATCAATATATTGTCTTGCATCTTTAAACTCATTCAAAGTGATGTCTGATTTGAGGGGAGAATACAGTCCCACAGAATTAGGAGAAAACATCCTAGCGAGCTTCTGGAATAACAACTGCTTAATGTCCATGGTGTGCCAAGTGCATCTGCTGCTGTTGTACCCAAACTTCATTGTGGGAGCACAATGCCCTATGCCAGAAATACAGTTTTATTGTGTCTATATAAAATAAAATCTATTTCAATTATACATGTAAACATGCAACTATTAACAGCGACGTATAACCCCAACGTCAGGAGTGGTAACAAACATGAAAATATGTTTCAAAGAGCTCTGTAAAGATCATTTGACTGCTCATCAGGTGCTGGACAAAGTCAATGGACTTACAGCCAACATGCCTAACGAGACAATTATGCCTTTGCAGGGTCTTTGTCTTGAATCTCACTGAATGAACGGCGAGGACACATTTTGTACTGTAACAGAATGAAATGTTCTCTTCTGCTTTCCCTTCTTTCTTGCATGACAGCACCATCTGTTTATAAATACATCACTGGAATGACAGTGCTCTGATGATGTACTAATATAATACATCATCAAAGTGCCATCAGTGATGATCTAATGATGTATTAGAATGCTGTTTATCAAAACCCTGTTGCTTTGGTGATGTATAGGTGCAATACATCACTGGAATGCCTTGCACCACTGGCACTTCGCTGATATAGACCTTGTGGGGAAAAATGGGTCCTGTTAGGACTCAGCAAGAGCACGAAATGCAGATAAAACAGGAAAACGAACACTCAAATGTTCAAATGAATTCTATTAAGAAGAAACTTCAAAGGTGAGGAGAAAATGGCATGGACTTCAGAAAACTGAAGTTTCTAATGAAATTGGATTCATCAGCTGGAGAGAGAGAAATTTGATCACATTATGAGTGGAGCAGGATGAGAAAGGTCAGTAAAAAAAAACCCAGTTCATATGCAATATCTATTTCAGAGATCTAAAATCTCTATTCTCTTTCTTCCTTTCCCTCTTACTCATCTCTGCAAGTAGACTCTGAAAACAAACAAGTAGTTTTAGGCTATGAAGTAGAATAACAATAATCTATTAAGTGCCCCACTTGATTCTTGAAGCCAGTTTTGGGACACCTCATTTAAAGGTTTATGTTTTTTTTTCCAGCTGGCCCTGTGCTTTCAACTGCAATGCATTTCTTTGTTCACATGACCTGCAGGCAGCAGCCAGAGCTCTGCACTCAGCAAAGACAAGCTGAAATCATGGACTGTGCCTCAATCCAGACTTTAAGGGATTCTTTTCCGAAAACACAACAAAAATAGTAATTCAGATAATGGACACCATGGTAAACGTCCATCCAGTGGAATTAAAATGATAAAGTAATATTTGGCATCGCAGATATGAATGGAATTGAGTAAACGTGTCGACAGATAAATATCGTTTTCGCTAAAAGTGCATTATCAGAAGACTCCACTACACTGCGACCAAGAGATGGGACTTGTGGTCAGACACCTACAGCCCCCAGGTCTAACACAGGCTCCCGCAGTGACCTAAAGGTTATGCCATTTGATTTCCATACCCTTTCCACTGTGATCATCCTTTTCCTCTCACTCCTCTATGTTTCTTTTGCATTCGGGACAGAGTCTACATTAACATGCACTGATCCAGCTCCTAGCATGACAAAGCCCTAATTTCCACAGCATTCCAGTGTTGGATACAAAAAGATTATCACAGAATAAAGGATTTCAGATTTTATCAACCTATGCAAATCACTTTTGTTTTTATTAAATGAGCAAAATGATTTTGCTTGACTTTGAACAGGCTTCCTTAAAAAGACAAAAGAAAAGAGCTCTTTAATACTGCCTGAGAAAAAAAGAAGAATGAAGCATGAAGAATCTAACAGCTGTTCCAGCTGAGAGTTTCCACACCTCTGCACTTAAACAATCTAAGACTTCTTGATTTTTTAATTTATTTATGGTTGTTGTTTTGTTTTAACGGCTATTTTTCTTACAGATAGGCAGAAGGCTGCTGAGTTTATTCTGCTGACACGAAGCAGGTCTCATAAATTTTCAACAGCCATCATGGTAACAAGCTCATTTTATTTCTTCCGACCTCATTGTTATTCATTTCAGACGCTCTTTACAGACTCACAAAGTATTGTTCAAACAAGGGAAAAAAGGCTTTGTAAGTGACCTCCACTGGAAAAATGACCAGGAAACAGTAATCCAGCAGGCCTTTTGGTGAAAGCAAACCACATCACATCAATGCCACGGTCTGAATGGCCTGAATGTACAGTGGACAAGCACGCTACTTCCACAGAAGAACCAGTCCACGTCTGCTCCAGAGCTGGGATGCTACAAAGCTTAAGACTACTTCCAGTAGGCATTTCCTTACAAATGGAATTATTTTGCTAACTCTAGGCATTCAACTTAATTATGTTCATATCTGCGTACAGACAGACACACTCTCTACGTACCCAAATTTCACAGAGCGTTGCATTTTCAGTGTTCTCCTAGATAAAAAAAGTGTGTATGATAAAAACTAAGACGCCAGGCTACATTTTGAAAGGCTCCAGTTCTCACTAGTCCTGCCCAAGAGGCTGTCAGACTCCTAAGTCAAGGAACGCACTAATGGTGCTTGATAGTCAGAAATAAGTTTTGTAAGTATTCTCCCTTTTTTATTTTTCAGAACAATCTTCTTCCACATTAAATAAAATAAAAGATCTGCAACACATCTTGTCATTTTCTGTTCATGAACTGTTCTGATAGAGAGACTTTCTGGACTTCGTCACTCAAAATTAACCTTTCTTTCCGCAAATTATTCTCTCTCCATAGACTGATCAGCTACAGAGTACAAGTAAATTACACAGCCCTCACTTCAGTTTATTTGACTAGAACATACTGCTTAGCACGTGTGTATTTGTGACGGCAGTGTACACAGATTCTGCAATTAGGAAAAGGAAGGACAAAAAAGTCATGCCTCAAGTATCCAACATACATTTTATGACTGAGTACACAATATTAACTTAACTCACGGGTCACTCTGTATCAGTAAAGACATTGCTTCAGGCTCAAGTTTCCAACAGTGACTGCTTTTAGGCACTTAAAAGAGCCAGTTTCTCAGAGGCTAAGTCAGTTGCCTTTCAAAGCTTGGGACCTGATGATTTAGACATCTAAACTGGAGTGCTGAACAGAAAAACTGAGGTCCTGCTGCTTAAAGGCAGATAATACAAAGAGATCTTGAACTCTGGAAAGCTGAAATGCAAGTATGCACACTTCTCCATAGAAATTCAGTCACCAAAATACGTACCACGCATTTAATCAACTCTACCTCCAATAGATAGATGGAATAACCCTCAGCGCTCAAGACACTAGGCACAGATAATATCTTCTATTAATGACGCTGATTTAATGGAAAAAGCAGACATTTTGAAATTCAGAGTCTTCTCATTAAGTTTGAAGCCTATCACATATTTTCTATTTCAAATGAAAATTCTACCATTGCACGGGTTGCAGTATTGCATCTACTGTCCCAGCCGCAATACTAGAAGCTATTTGGACAGTTCCGTACTACCAGAGTTGGATGGCAGGAAGTATCATGATTTTTTTTTTTTTTATTAAACCCTCATGTCCATCAAAAATTTTCCAGAGACAGACAGTACCATTTGTTTCTACTTCACTTAAAAGTGGCAGTTGCAGACTTCAAGGTCATCACAATTCATAAAAACTCTCTTATTTCTATGACTGCTGACCCTAAAGAACTCTTTAAATGTCATGAAGGCTGGAACTGTGGAGAACCACCATGCCTTTACTGTAACAGCAGAAAAAGAATAAGTACCTGGACAGAATGATTTATGTGTGATCTGCTGGAGGCCACTGAGCAGCTCTGAGCTCAACTGGAAGATAGAAAACTAAGCCAGGTGCAATAACAGTCTTGTTAGGGCTCACACACTTCTTAAAAAGATTTTCACTTACGGCCTCCACCCATATGAAGAGAATGGTCACTTTTTACAGAGGAAGCAGGTGTTTCATGGTGTTTTGACAGGACATCTGATTTTACAGATGTCCTGAAGACACACATTCCAGCAGGACTCATGGATTTAAAGCTTGCAGGATCGCTACCAAAAACACACAGCATCTCGCCTGCAGAAAATAGCGGTTGCCTGAAGGAGTGGCATACTGCTTTTTCTTGTCAGCATCACCTACTGAAACATTATCCAGTACATCAGTTTTGAAGGGCTGAAATTGAATCAAATATTGGCATTACGGTTGTATTTGAAGGAATACGAAAAGATTCTGCACTCAAATGACAGAGCAGCCCAGATGTGAAGAACTTGTAGCTTAAAAACATTTTACTTCAGCCAAAGGTGAAACAAACTGTGTAGTACTCAGCACAGAATTCAAGATGATTTTTACCATGTTATGTCTAGCCAGAAACCGTGTTACCTGAAGGCTTCAGTGTGCTGACAATGAATGGAATTCTGTGAGGTTTCCATCTTAGGGCTCCTTCTGAATATTTAAAGCATCAGCAAGATCTCAGACTCCTCTTGGCATCAGACCCACGCTGCTCTGCACTCACACCCTAAATAATTCAGCACTTTAGCTATGAAGAAACCAGGGCACAGGGGTGTCTAACTGGGCTGTCTGAAGTGTTGGTCAATGCCCCCCCTCAAACCAGTAACCCAGCTACAAGTTCTTCAGCAGGTAAAACGAGGTGTCACCATGGATTTTTGTAAGTGAGGCAACACACACTGATTGTCCACGTGCACAGATCTGTCTTGTATTGTAAAACTCCAATCCTGATTGTTAAAAGGCAGCCGAAATCATTGGAAGAGTGAGAACCATTATGATGTGAAATAGATTTCTGGAATACCAGTGATTTACTTGGAGGGAAAAAAAAGAAAAAAAAAAAGATAACCAATGCTTCAGTGGTTCAACATTTGTGATTATTAGATCAGGTCAAACTTTGTTAAGATCGCCTAAGTTTCTGTTGTTAATTTCCAAGAGACTAGAATTAAAGAAAGAATGAGGTTATAGTTAAATGAAAGCAAAAGGGCCCAGCTGAAGGGCAACACTTGTAGAAAAGGCTGAAACAGGTTTTTCTTTCAGAAAAATCCAGAGGCATATGAAAACTTCACATACAACTAAATCAATGATTTACCACCTCATTTCATTTTTAATTTAATGGTTCTGTTCATTCATAAAACAGAAATACTACAAGGTGAAACACAGACTGAAATTTAAACACCTCATTAGAGTTACATATTATTTTGTCTCTTAAATATATTGCTTTGTCAATGAAACATGGTGGTTTATGTGAGATCTCTACCAGGCTGTTGCTTTACAGTTCTTTGTTTGAGTTTGATTTTACTGTGCAGTTCTCTGATCTACATGTACATTATTTTGTATACATGTAACACACTCATTGGTATTACAATGATTTGTAAGGTATTTGTATTGATTTCACTTAACAAAAAAAAGTCAGAATGAAATTAATCCTAACAAAAAAAGACCAAAGGGAAATCTTCAGAGCTTTTTCCACAGAAAACTTATTGAAAAGAGATATGATTCAGAAAAGCGCTTCCGTTTCCACATTTCAGTTTTATCTGAAAAAATGTGATCGTTGAAAATATTTGATCAATACTTGTCATTTCTCATTTGTCATTTCTCTATAGTCGAAGGAATTCATTACAACACAGAACTGAGGACTACCAAGATAATTAAGTGGATGCATCTAATCCATAAATATACTATAAGCAAAATGAATTATTGGGTTTCCAGCCCTTTGAAGGTAGAAACGACATTATTAAAGCAGATCAGATTCTAATGAATGCAGAAAACAGGTTGACTTCTATCAAATTAGTCCTCAGGTTCAAACTACTTTCTTTTCTAAGTTTCACAACAACTTGCCACATAACCCAAATGCAAAGCTGGATTTGAAATAACTTGGAATTTTACATATGGGAGAAAGCATGATGAAATGTGTCATTAAACCTCCATTAAATAATAAACAAGCTTTCTAATAGCTCTGCTAACTAATCATCTGTTTTACATAGCTCTGTATACCAGCAAAATGATTACAGCAGCGGGGCAGAAGCAAGCAGAGCAGACAACAATTCACAAAGGATTACATCGCTACACCTCAGCAAAAGCTCCTCTTGCAGAAAAAGAAAATGGCATAAACCAACATCAACCATTCAGGTGCTGCCCTTCTGTTTAACAAAGCAAAGTTCAGGAATTCACTGGGACTTTAATGTAGCTCAGTGAAAATATCCCCACTGCCTGTCTAGCCAATTATTTTTCAGATAATGCAAGCTATTTCATACAGTTTATTTTTGTTAAACTGCATCTGTAAAGAGAGCAGAGGAGCAAACTTGCCACCACATTAGCACATATGCTAGGAGACAGTACAATTAAAGCAAGGCAAGGCTTTTGCTACCAAGAGATGACAGATTTAATTTTAACAAGAAGAATATCAGCCAATGTTCTATCATTCCCTACACCCAATCAAAAATAAAATTCATGAAAAAAGAAAGTACGAAATGGAACAGAAAGCAGGAGCAGACTATTTTTGCAGGATTCAAGTCCAAAACTAACACAAATTAGTAAACTGAAATAGCTGGTTATAAGCTCACAGAAACGTAAAGTGCTATCACAGGATAAACCAGACTTGCTTTCCATTAATGTACCCATCATCTGAAGTCCTCTGCTTTCAGACATTTCTCCAAAACTTTCCTCTCAGGTGGCAGTGGTAACTCAGAGCAGACAGAAGACTGTCACTCCTACATCAAGTTTATAAATGAGAGTCAGCGCTGGGTACAGGAGGTGCATTCCTGTCCTAGTTTCAGCTGGAATGGAATTGTTTTCTTTAGAGCGTCCGGTATGATGCTATGTTTTTGGTTCCAGGACAAAAACCAATATATATATTTAAACTTGTGTTTATAGTTGCTGCTAAGCAGTGTTGTACAGAGCTGAGGCCATTCTCAGCAAAGGGCCCGAGAAGCTGGGAGAGAACAGAATGAGGACAGCTGACTTAAGCTGGCCAAAGAGATATTCCGTACCATATGACAACAGGTGGAAGGAGTTTGGAAGGGGGTGGGAGCTCATTGCTCTCCTTCACTGCTTGGGGGCTAGCTTGGCATTGGTTAGGGAGTGGTGAGCAACTGCTCGTGCATCACTTGTTATATACATTCAAATGCATATAGATAGAACTATTATTCTTTTCCTTTTCTCTACCATAATAAATAGTTTTATCTCAACCACAAGTTCTACCTTTTTTTCCCAATTCTCTCCCCCATCCCACTGTGAAAAAGGGATAGCGAGCAAACGACTGTATGGTGCTGAGCAACCTGCTGGGTTGAACCACAACAGTTCCTTTGTCACTGTTCTTTCCTTGTCCTCCACCCATATGCTTACCCTGCCCTAATTGAAAAGACTTCAAGAATAGCAAGAGCTTGGACCCATACCATCACCAAATAACTCAATCAAAACAGCTAATATACAGTATAATGCCATACAGCCCCACAATCACCATAAAGATAGTGAACAAGGCAACACACAGCTGAACAAGAATATGCAATGTTATCAAAAATAACGTGTTGAGTAAGTTCCGAATGTTTATTTGTTTCTCCTTTTTCTTTAATGGAGTTTTGTTAAGCTTTTGAATAACTTCTTCTAGGTCACCAAGCAACTGAAATACGTGTACTTGAAACTTCAAAATATGGCTGGCACTGTGCACTAGCAAGGCCACGTTATATTTGATTCGTTAAGCAGATTTATTCTGCTGAAAAACAATATCACAAGACTGTATTTGCAACTATAATAAAAGTAATAATACTGCTGACAAGTTTCTCCTATTTCACTTTTCATAAATTGAAATCTGTGTTAGCCAATCAGAGTATGATTACATTCTATTTTGAGACTTCTTCATAAAAGCAATGCAATCAGTTGGTAAATCAATAAATAGGAGATAAACTTCTTTTCGTAGAAAAAATAATGCAAACCAGTATTACTGGCATACGATATGGACTGATACTTTTTGGCATGTAAGAAAATCAAAATAAATCTAAGGCTTCCAACTGCACTACAAATTAATCCATATATTTATGCAGAATGAGTAATTTTCACTGAAAATATACTTAACAGAAACCAATACACCTCTCTGACATAACAGTGTATTATACCTGTAAATCAGTGTACCTTCTATATTGTATAATGTAATAAAACCAATGAGATTTTTATGCAAAATCACATATTTTACCCTTAATATAATCTATTACAAACAACCACCGATGCATTCAAAACAATACAGGGTACATTTGTTTAAAATCTGCATTGCAGAAAACAGAAATTCAGCCCTGTACATAGTATGCATACATCCTACTCAAGAGTGGTACACTACTGCAATCTTACCTATTATTTTGGGATTCAGACGCCCTTTGTGCTAGCCGTCTACTATACGACTCTGCTAGTCCGACTTTCCATACCTGTGAAAATGTTAGAGCTAGGAAGATGCTATAGCTAAAGCCATTGCACAAGACCAAAAAACAAAACAAAACAAGCCTTATTTCTCATCAATCACAGAATAAAGCCTGGAACAGATCTGAGAATTCTGATGCATCAATACACTTAAGTGAAGAATATAAGAGCAAAACAGAACTACAGACCTCCACGAGCCCAGACCGGTTTCCTACATTCATCAAGTAAGCCACTAAATCAGTTTTCACGAGCTTCATGGCAACAACAACAGAATATTAGAATAGGTCATATTTACAGCCCCCAGACAAAACTAACTTGAAATTCATGCGCTGCACAGGAAGGCCTGAGCTGAGGAGCAGCCCAGGGCACGGTGGGCTCAGGAGTCCTGCAAGCAGCTGCACGCTCCTGCCCAAACACAGCCCGCTCCAGGTTTCCCAAGGATGTCTAATCAGAGCACCCAAGCAAAGCTTGCACATTCTGAACCAGCAGCTGGAGTTACTGACACCCAGTTTTGTCAGCTCTATGAGACGGCATTTGAGGCTGCATTGCATCCCCCAGTTTCAATTTCCCACCCGAGCTGATCAGACCATCTCTTTTACACGCAAATCTAAACAGAGAGGAGTTTCACAGCAGTCTGGAACAAACCTCAGACCTGTGCTTCTGCACTTGCAGTAAGATGCTATTAGACAATAAGGGCAAGGAGCCACTCGATGACTCCCTTTTGTGCCTCTTGTTAAGTATGTGAAAACACTGATTAGGGACCCAAAAATGTGGACAGATGCTCTTCTCCTCCCCAACAAAAACGTCAACATGGATAAAGGACCTTTTCTTCTTGTTAGTCAGGAATTACCCTTCCTTTTTTTCTGAACCAGTTCTAAGATTTCATCCATTCATTTTTGATTTATGGCTTAAAAATGGCTAACGTAAATAATAAAGCTGCGTAATAACAATACCAAAGTTATTCTTGCCAGAGTCAACATCCAAGCCTAATTATTGATATTAGTTTTAGTGACATCAAAATGAAATTCTGATTTCTAACTGCAATCTAGTGTGTGTGTGAGTGGTGGAGACAATTTATCACGGAAGAAGAAAAAATGGTACATGCTGTCACATCATGTATCATATAAGTATTAAAATTGCTATGGAAACTGTGCACTTTTTATAGAGTAGGCACATAAAATTCACATAATATGTCAGAGAATAAGTTACTACTGTCCTGAGGCTGTAATAAGATCTACACCCTTATTAGTGAAAAGATTTGACAGATTTTGTTTATAATGAATACTTGTAGCCAATGAGTTTGAGTCAAAGTCACCCTATTTTGACCCATCCACTTGCTTTTAGGTTTCTGTCCCCCTTAGACACAGGGAGAGTAGGGAGTAATATAATTTCCAATGGTTATTAGATTCCATTATAGTCACTTGTGTTACGACAGGGAAATTGGCTGTATCCAGGCACTATATTCAAAATTATTAGGAGAAAATACCTTCTTAGCTTTGGATCTGTTTCTTTTATTATGCAGACCTATTCTTAGCATGTATATGCTTTATTTTTAGTTTTTTGGAAGAAACAAAGCAGATTAAAATTTAGGATTCATTTGATAAGAGAGTAAACAGAGAAATCTAGGTCTTAAACCACAATGCTTTAAAAGCTTTTCCTGTGAATAGCCTAGATTCTGCAGCCCTTTGCCACCCTGATCTGTGTGTGACATGTTTCACATTGATTGACAGCATCTCTGATGGGTTAGGCTGGAGAAAAATGAGCTTGTTTAGAAGAGCAGAAGATAGTACAATTAGGTTTTGCAGTCCAGCAATACAGTGACTGGTAAAAGAAAGCAAAGTGGAGAAAAAATGGTTGTACATGCAACACCCCAGGGTGCAAGGGTACATTTATCACCTTGTTTTATATGACATAGTGGATGAATGTTGATGGCGATTGTCAGCATCAATGTCAGTGAAAGCAATTCCTCAAGTAAAAGAGTTTGTATTAAAAGACTCTCCATCAGGAGGAAATTCACATGATTACTTTATAGATAAACAGCCTACAGAATGGAGCAAAGGGACAACTGTTGATTAAAGGTCATTTTTTCACTTTGTTCTAAAAGGGGGCTTCTCTTGACAGAAAGCAGCGTACCTGCAGTAAGCATACAGCAATCAGACTGAAACTTCTGAAAATAACAGAGGCATTAAAAAGCCAGCACAAAATGAGAGCACTACCAGCAACAAACAGATGTTATCTCAGAGGTATGCAGTGTGAAGAGGAGGACTGCATGACATGTCAAAACACCGTGCATTACACTGTTTTACAGTAGTCCATTACGGTTAAACCATATCATATTAATGGAGTCCACATATAGCATCTTCAACTGAAACAGAAAACTCCTGGAAATCAGAATTGCAGAGATCAATACTAACTGCTACAAATAACCCTTCATTGCCTACTTAAACAACAAAAGAAAAGCAACATTCAGCAATTAAAAATCAAGACTCTGGTGCAGACCTAGAATTGCCTGGTGGTACTTCTCATGATCAGAAAAAAAGGAAGCATGTAAACCCCAAGTGTTTGAAGATCACCAGCTTTGCAAGAGCACTGGAGAATGCAGGTGGACTCACCCAGCCCCGACCATACATTCCTCAAGCAACACTCCACTGCATGTATGTCTTTTACCTGGACTGAACAGGAACTGTTAGTGTGTGCTGTGCTCCTCATGCACAGCACCACAGGACCTTGCATGTACAACAGTCTCCATATTCCTCCATATAATGCTGCAAAATGCTGCCTTGATTCTTCTTCATTAAAACCACAGCCTACAGTCACGTCCTCTCTTCCCCCCTTTGACAGGTTCTAGGACACCAAGGTTGTGTCTTATGGCTGAAAGAACCTTCACATCATGAAAGTGAAATGAAGCACGCAAATGCTGTTTCTGCCAATGTAATATTGAGATTATAAGCAGTGCTACATCTATCCCTCAAGCAGCCTCCCAGACTGCTTCATGCTAGAGTGAGCCTTTGCTGAAGCGCTGTGTTTGATCCTGCCATCCTTCAATACATGTCCCCCCAACACAGCGTATTTAGGTATTTCCTCTGGGCTACTTCAAGATCTGGGGAGACAGGGAGGTGATGTGTGTGACTGTGTGTTCATCTCCTTCATTTCCAGAACATGACATTTTTCTCATATCTGCATCCGCACACCTGAAGAGACAGCTACTGAAGAAGCATAAAGGCAGATAAGTTGACCACACAACGTTTCAAACTTCCATTGGGTAAGGGTATCACCTGGACCAGTACACAGGAAACAAACACAGATTTCATTTTTCAACAAACTTTTTCCACTAAATAATTTCTACTTTCCTCCAGCAAGGAAAAACAAACTTTTGGGAAAAAAAAAAAAAGCTTCACTGAAATTTCACTTTAAGGATTTTAATTTTTATGAATGTCGTACTTGCATTTATCTATACCCTCTATTAAGTGCACAGCACTCACTTTTCAATATATTTAAAGAAATTTAATGACTTTAATAAACTTAAAGGGATGTTATGTCTGTTCACTCCGTAAAGATTGTTTATTTCAGGAAATAAACCATTTTGAAATGAGTAATATGACTTTTAGAGTTATGACTATCTCATTCAATTAGTTTCTGTAATTATTGTCATTTCACACAGTATATGCAGTACTAAAGGAGAAAATACATTTTCAGGAATTACAGTGTAGGTGTACAACTGTTATTGTTAATGAGCCATAAACTTTAGTCTCCTGCTCTGTTAATTCATGCCAGCGTAATGTGAATTGGCAAAATAAGTCGACAGTCACAGTTGGACAAATAATGTTGTATTTCAATATTTTCTAGGAGATTGTTATTCCTTAATGCATTTTGTAGAATTTATTTTTCCTCTGTATTTTACAACATCATCCTACTAAAAATACGTTACAACAGACTCAAACAATATCAGAACAATAGTGAATTCTCACTGCTCAGGTACATGCTACCTCAGTTACAGAGGAGGAATTTATAGGACATCTTCACCTTCACCTAGTTTTGCTTTACCTCAGTTTCAAAGAGATACTGAAGAACAAATTCAATGCGTCCTTAGGTCTCTGCAACTCACGGTTTCAGGCTTTTATTTACATTAGTGAGTAGCAGAGGTCAGTAGGAGCAGATCTGTGAAGTTGGTGCAGCGGTTGCTGCGTGCCTTTCAGGGAGGGGGTAGGAGATGGGAGCATAAGAGAAGTCTTAAAACTAGCTTTAGTCTAATCTCATGGACTGGGGGGGAATGTCTTCCAGTCAATTTTCACCTGATAGGTATTGAAGTCATATTTCACAACTGCTCCAAATCAAAGCTCACCAAGGGCAGAACTGAAAGATTTCCCTCATAAGCACATTCCCATCTCAGCTCAGCCAGATGCCCAAATCAAAACCCTTTAAGGTCAATGAAAGAAATTAAAAGATTTTGGATCATATTCTTAAAACGTTTGAGAATAATTAACACGCCGCAGTGCCACATGTTCTCCCCTTCCAGTATGAGAGCCTCCATGCTCACAGTATGGATTTTGGAAAAAAACAAACAAAAAACCATCCAACATTTAGTAAGAATTGAGCAATCACATGTATATGCACACAAAAACTCGTAGGAAATCTAGTGATCTTGAGCGATTTTCACTGACAGTTCACGCTGTCCTGTATCTTACAACTTGGGAATGCCCATCACTTCACAAGATGAACTCTATTATAATTCCTGATAAGATGCTCTTAGGTAGGCAATACGCTTGCATGACAGATAGCGGATGGGGACAGTATAGAAAAGGAAGAAAGAAAAATGCAAGTATCATCTTCTACATTATCTCTGTAAAGTAGGTAAATAATAACAAAGAACGTGCTTTATACAGGAAAAATCTGGAACTCTTTAGCATCTCCAGAAGTTGGTACTGAACAATCAGCCTGGATGTGCTGATGAATGTGTGCCTGCTGCCTTGTGGATAGGTGCTGTTCCGTTAAGCACACGTCATGATAAAATATCCATCCTCCAGAAGTATGACAAGAATCAGGCTGCTGTTATATCACTCATAGGAAAAAGCTTTGATCAGTAGTTTATTTGCTTCAAGTTCAGAAAATCACTGTTGACATACTCAAATTAGCAAAGTACAACAGCTTTATTTGTCATACAAATTCAACTTCTATTTTTTCACTTTTATATAGACCTTTATGTATAGAATATCCAGGGCTTAAGTTCAGTAGAAGACATTTTTTACTGGATCTTCTACTCTCTAAATATTACAACAGCAAGAAACGTCCTTAGTGCTATAATCACTACATCCTATCTGTATCCAGGCAAAGCCCAGTGCTTCTCACAGTGAGCTGATTCCTCACCATAAGTGATGTTTGCCCGTTTTTCTCTCCTTAGGCTGTGACAGAGCAATGTGGAAAGGCAGGCAAATGAATATTTTTCAAAAGCAATCAGGTATTTTAGAATGACTCATGTTTTGCATGTTATGTAGGTCACATTCTGAAGCAGACTCAGGTTCTAAGAATGGATATTCAACTAAATAATCAATGAAAAGCTGAAATACTGAAAACAAAAAAGAACAACAAAATCACCTGCCACTTTTGAAAAGCTTAGCTGCAATGTGCATATTCATGCATTTATATGAGACCTGTGCTTAATTGAATCCACTTGTTCTGGCTTTTACAAGGACTGTTACACAGATCTCAAAAGCTATAAAGCTAGTTGGAATAAGGCAAAGATAAAGCCAGCATTAAATAATTTCAGAAGCCACACATATTGCTATGCTTTTTGTGTCTCTGCATATTAAAGAACCTTAGAGTGTGAGCGTTGTCAGTCACAGTAGCCAGAGGTGGCAGGAGCAGTTTGTTCAGCCTCTAAGAAGAGAAGCCAGGTGGGATCTTACTTAGAAACACTCCCACTGCCATTCTTTACTCTTCAGATACCTTCCAATTAAACAAAATTATTTCTGGCACGGGCAAACATAACATCTGTCCCTGCTTTTCATGCATCCCACTTTAGGTCCATCACAGGCCGGTGAAGATAGAGTAGAACCCAGCAGGAGGAAAGTGGTAGGAAAGGGCTTTGGGATCTCTTCTTAACCAGTCTTGCAACTCCAACACACCACACGTGATGGAGAAGGGAGGAGTAGCAGATGTTTTTCTACGCCTCAGGCTGAAGCAGCAGCTGCTGAGGGGCTCTGCTACATCCCAGGATCAAAATTTGGCTCCAACCCTCTTCCCTGCTTTCCCTTCACACTCCGCTCTAGAAAAATGTGAGCAGAAAGTGTTTGCAGGGTATGAGAAAGCAAAAGACAACACAAACTTGACTCACTCTGTCTGTATCATAGCTAGGGCTAAAACTCTCTATTTCTCAGTTGCCCCTCCATTAAAAAAGAATCCAGTAAACAAAGTAAATGAAAATGCACCAAAACTTCTTTTCAGTGCACAGCTGCTATCCTTAATAGATTCAAATCTGAAACCCTGAAATTTACATTAAACACGGAGTAACAATTTGAGTCACTCTCTGAAATACCACAAAATTTCATATGTAATCATTTTTTTTTTTAATATTCACTGAATCACTGAAGATAAGTTTTCAGTCACCCACTTTGGCAGCAGGCGAATTGTACTGAGGACAATGAATGAGTGGAAAGGAGTGGATCACACTCTGCGTGCCTAAAGTACTGAGCTCCGAAAAACAAGTTCAGTTCCACCTAGCAAAGCTTACACACGAAGTTTTTCCACGTGAGCATCCCTTCTAATCTCTACCACTTATTCTTGATCTTTTCATTCCTTATGAAGTCTCTTATACTGAATTTCTACTGCACATTCATACGGAATAATGAATACTCCATGTTAAATACAAGTGTCTCAAGTAACAGAAGCTCTTATCAGCAAAAGCTGCATCTAGGTGTAAATATATTCACAAAGGAAGTTTGCAACATATGGGAACTTAGATTAAAAATAAATATTAAAAAAAAAAACAACATTGGTCCCACTGGAACATGAGACTGAAAACGCACTTGAGTCCCATCTTCCTTCAGACAAAGATGGCTTTTGAGAGTAAGAGTTTGCCCAGGTACAATTTCAGAACAGAGCCCTGGTCTGGTTTAGGCTTTTGTGCATACCCAGGGAGAACCAGGCAGCAGCATGCCAACACAGAATTATCAGCACATCAAAGGCATTATATTCATCAAACCTTGCCACAGCACATTTACTAGCTGTATGATGGATGTTGTTGTAGCAAACAAGGAACACTTTGATGTACATGGCCTTCTTTGATTAATGAGGGCTCTTGGTGAGAAGCTGCATATGGAGTAAATTACTCTTTTTAAAAATGGCTGATTTGCACTATTGTACTAATTATGTCACGAGCTCAGAGTCAGTTCCAGATTCAGTCACCCAAAAGAAAGGAACAAGAATTCCCACAAATACCTCAGGCTTTTGCTACACACACACACACACATCAGCTCAAAATCCTTATTAACTTAATAACTTCTTTTCTTCCTGCAAAAGAGCACTGATAAACATTTTTTGGCTCCTGCGAAAGTTTCTAGAATCTAGTCCCTAATCTACTTCTCTGAAATAAATGCAAACTTTCTGTTAATTCCACTGCATTTTAAGAACAACATAAGGTCCTTAGAAGCATTTTAATCCCCCCTCCCCCCTCCCCCCAAAAAAAAGCAAAACAAAGGCAGAAGGGGCTGCAATGCACAAAGTCTGCCTCTGAAAACATTTTCTAGATTAATTTTACCAGCTAACAAAGCACCATGGGCTGAAGTTATTCCATTAGCCTCAATTCTCTAAGCATGTGGTGCCTTAAGCAATTTATCCACTTAGTTGTAAGAACCAAAAAGTATTTTCAGAGCATTAACACTGAATTACTTTCTTCAAATTTTGAAAAGTAAATATTTTATTGTGTTAATTAAGTATGTTTGCAGACTCTGGTCTGTTATTACAGATGACAGAACCAGTACTTTGTTTGGGATCCCACAGTACAGTTCCAATTCCAATATTTATCACTGGATGTATTGAACAAGATGAAAGAAGGAGCAAAAGCAGCATGCCTGTGTGTGTGATGCTCCACTGAGGAGGAAGTGATTTCTTAAGTGCACTTTCCCTGAAGATGTTCAAATTTAATTCAATTTTGGTTTCATAATTTAACACCTTTACATTACATTCTTTTCTTCAGTCTCATCACAGCGTATTAATTCCCAAAAAGGAAAAAGAAAAAGCATAACCCACATTAACCCTATGGCTTAGGCAATAAAATATCAACAGATGCCATGCCATGTCACACAGCAAGCCTTCTCCTATTTGAATGGGCAAAATTCAGGTGAGTGAATGTTTAATACAAAATGAACAAAGCTATTCACATCTAACATCTATTTGGTTTCACACGCCTATAGCATCTTGCAGCTTTCTATGGACTATGGCAAGATAGCTCACAGAACTGAATTAGATGTGAGGGGGGCAAATTGCAGCACAAAAAGATTCTCGTGTAAAGTCAAATGCTTAGGAAATGACAGATCATAAGCATACTGTGCACATAATCTGCACATCTGTCCTGAGAGAGGTCAGTCACATCGCCATTCTTCTCCAGAGATTTCCAATGAATTGCTACAGGGAAGAAAATGAAAACTGATTCTGTGCAAGTTCTATTTCCTACATCAACAGTAACATTGCTTTCAATGTTTTTGCAACACAAGTCTTTCAGTGCGATTTCCTGAAAACATAATCCAGAATTCCTGCACCATCAGTAAAGCATCCAGAGTCAGATGCCTCCAGATTGCTTAGAAGGTAACAAGTTGCAACTTTCTAAGCTGCTCTGAAAAGGCATTTCTCTTGCCAAAGAACAAGATGGAAAGTTTTTGTTTGTTTGTTTTTTTCCAAACTCGTGTTGAATTTTATACTCACATTCACAAGGGGAAATTATGAGGGAAAGCAGTTGTGGAAGAAGGGCATTCAGCTCTTTGACAGGTCTCCCTGGACATGCTTCTGAAAGGTTAGGAGCTCACCCTGGGAAATGGCACTCACAGTGAAATACAGTGCTGTCACTGGACAGCCCATAAGGAGTTCCATGAACTTAGTCAAAATTTTTGTAAAATGTCAAATACCAGCACCAAAATATTTCCAGGCCTATTTACAAATTTATCAGGCAGGTGGAGCCACACAAGATGTCACGCGGAATAGAACAGAAATGTCTAGAATTCCTGCCTGAACAGCAGACCATTTAAAGTTCTTGGTACTATTAACATGGAAGAAAAAAGAACCCAAAACAGTATAAACAATGACTACATATTTAGCAAGAAGGTTCCTCTGGTGCCATTCCAATTCTTGATCTATTGGGTCTGTTTAATATCAGAACACATTTTTTAAACGGGTTAAAACATCAAGAATAGACTAACAAATACAGGAAACATTTTATATTGTCTATCAATGAAAACAAACAAACAAAAAAGCCAAATAAGGTTTTTTAAGCTTATTTGGAAGCTGCTGATACCCTGAATTTAGTTCTACTTCTCCTCCATGTGTGCAACACCGCTCCCCAGAACAGCTCAGGTAACCCAAGCTTCTACTTCAGTAGAACTCAGCACAAAGCCTGTGTCACGGTCCTTGAGACTAAGAAGAGCTAAACTGATTTGCATTAGTGTGGTTTTAGATCTGATTTAGAAAGCACTTGGAATGTGTGGTTGCAATGCAGAAACTGAGCTAAAGGTAATGCACTCTCAACCTGCCAGTACTACAAGACTTCTGCTCAGTCACACGGACCATTTTTGTACAAGGTTATGCAAGCTAACCAACAAAACAAACAAAGCCAACCAACTAAACACAGTCCCCAAATGGATTAAAATGCTATCCCAAAATCTTGCTTAAATTTCAAATCAATATGAGAATGATTCTTCTTTACCCCCAGTTTTCTCTAAATTCCCTCCAGCCAAGTTGACCATGCTATGTGTTCCAGATTACAACCTTTCTCCTCAGAAATCTTCCAGGAAGAACGCTTTTGTTCAGAACTCTGTTAAGTCAAAGCTCAATACTTCCTCTGGCTATAATTCCTAATTCTAAAACATGTGCTCACAAAAACTTTCCTATTAACTTTACATAATAAAACTTCATGGCACCAATACTTTTGCTTCCCAAGTATCTGTACCATTCATTTCCCACATTACATACTAAACGAGTAAATTCTTTAATCAAAGCAAAACTGGAAATCCCATAGAGGTGCGTTCTCAGGCTAGAATATTCTCAGCAGAGAAATGTTTAATTTTCATCTTTTTTTTATTATTATTAAAAATATTTCCAAATAAGATAAATGAAACCATGAAGAACACAAGTTATGTTAGAAGACAACCATGACTTGTGCTGAGCCCACAAAAGCAAGCAAGGAAATATAAAACGCAATAGACAAAATGATTCAATGCTGACCTCACATCAGTTGTAAACTGCTGGATCTGCCTGCTCCTTCCAAAATCACTCATTTGGCTTCGGGGCATTTTAAATAATCCTTTGATGTTGAAATTGCTACAGTACAGTTGGAAAATAGCAAATGTTGAATATGAAAAGCAGAAAATAAAAGCAAGTTGGGTAACTGCAAGCTGGTAAGTCTAACAATGAAACAAGTTTTGAAGGGAGAAAAATTAAGGATAACAGTTAAGAGGACGTCCTCTAAATATACTGGGACGAGAGAGCTATAAATACTGAGAGGCAGTTGTAGGAGAAGGACAAGCAGCTATAAATTAACTGCAAGTTTAGGCTAGAAATTAAAGAGGGCTTTTACCCATAAGAGTTACAAGGCTCTAAAACAGCTATATAATTAAAACAAAAACAAACACTAGTAAGATCTTTTCAATTCCTGCTAAGGAGAAGTATTTTATGCAAGAGCAACACTGGGTTTGGACCAGCTGCAGAGGAGCAGACCCAGGAACTTTGGTGAGATCTTCCAGTCACACATACCAACCAGATTAGTGACTGTATTGGAGCTCAGAAACACAACCTTTGGTTGTGGCTGCCTACCCAAGCTGCTCATAAAAAAATCCTGCCTTCATAAGGAGTGCAACTATTCATACAGGTCCTGGTCAGGAACGAGTAAGACATGCTGTCATCACAGAACTGCAATCCAAAACAGCAGGAAAGCAGCTCATCAGCTGAAAGCAAGACAACAAGCATGGCTGCCCGTTGCATTAGCATCCATTACCATATGCCCTTTGCATTACCATACCAGTGCAAGGTACTGTACTGGGGAGACAAAAAAAAAAAAGAAAAAAAAAGAAAAAAAGAAAGAAAAAAGCAAAACAAAAAAGAGAAAACACACACACACACACACAAAAACCAAACCCACCCAAAACAAAACACAAATTTGACTTTGATCATGATGAATGAATAAGCAAGAGGTTGAAACCTCGAGTAATTAACATCCTTTCCAAATATACCCTTCTTCCATCACCTCCTTTTCTCAGGAGAGTCTCAGCAGTACCATGCATTGCCCACAACGTTTGATCGGCTATGGTGAGACACGTGAAGGGGTTCCTGCTGCAGCTCCTGAGACACAGTCCTATAAAGGCCTGGGCTTCATTCCAGTACTGCAAAGAAGTTAATAAGGCCATTTACAGTTTACAAACTACTTCCACTTGCACTGACCATTGTAAGCCTCAAGCAAAGCTGTCATGAGGCTTTTGTAGGGGAAACCTTAAGGGCTTTGGTTAAGGTTTGCTGTCAGAAAGCTGCTTGAAATGAATTCAAATCACCAGGCTCTCTTTCTGAAGGTCAAACGCAACGTTTGCAGCTGGAATTGCCGACACAATAGCAGCACGAGGGGAAACATTATGGCCCATGTGAGAGGAAGACACTGGCTGCTTTGTTAGGGGTTTGCGCGCAAATGTTGAGGAGGTGGAGTAATGGCAGGCATGGCTGTATTAGTGCAAGGCTGCAAGCCTCCTGTCAGAGAGGTCAGACTATGAAGCCTTCTACTTTCAAAACAGCACTTAGCCCAAATGCCTGAACTGACTTGAAATGCTGAGGGGAGAGGCAGCTGTTGCCTGTGCTGCAGGAAGAAGCAAATCTGAACAACTTCTCCCTGCTTTCCTTGCCTTACAACGGGCAGGTTGTCCCCTGGGGAAAGAAAGGAGGCCTCCCCAGCCAGCAGGACGACCCCACTGGACACCTCAATAGCCACAGGCTAACTGCTCCCACCGGGGCTTCACAGGGCAGAAGGGAAATCTCCACACTGTGCCCCTGCCCAACAGCATGCAGTGGTGGATGTCCTGTCACTTCTGTTGCTTCCTGATGAGCCAAGTAACTAAGCTGTAGTAAAAGGCTCTACAGCATGAATGCCTGCATCCATTGCTGAACAGGAACTGATGCCTTAACATCCTTCCCTAGACATACCCTATGACATGCTGCTGGGGACACAGCAATTTCCAGAAGAGATTTTTTTTTTGTCCTTCTTCACTTCGTTCTTCTGTAGGCAGAGGCAAGAATGCTCCAGCATTTTGGAGAAGTTGGTTAACCACAAGGAAGTTTTTAAAAGCAAACTGCAGCTGGCGAGGTGGTGTCAGGCAGGTGGGAGCTGAGGATGACATAGTGCCGGCTATGCCCTCTCCAATGGATGCAGCACCACAGGCTCAGACTAATGCAGGCCAAACTGGGTGCTGCCAGCAGGGCCCTGGGCAGCCCCAGACAAGGTGGGCTGGTTGCCGCCCACGAGATTGGGCTGCCGGGACCCCAACCCTGCCTGGCCTTGGGCTCCTCCAGGAACGGGGCACCCATAGCTTCTCTGGGCAGCCTCTGCCAGTGCCTCACCTTCTTCAATTTTACTATGAGAGGTCATAAAACAAAAATCTAACAATTATTTATCGGAACCCATCATCTCACTTTTTTTTTTCTTAAATAATTCATATTTTGGGCTCAGCCCTGTCCACAGGCCCAGATCCAGGACTTTTCTCCCTTTTTCAACCCCAGAAAAGACAGTTGTAAAGAAAAGCATGAAGAAAGATGCATTCAGTTTTGCCCGCTCACCAGTTCAGTTCTGCTGAATACATTTTTTGACATCTTTCTCGAACAGATGAACTTAAACATTTGTATTAAAAAACTGGATTCCTATTCACAGTGGCCGAAGCTTCAGTTCTAAATGAAAGCCAACATTTTGCAGAGGAGCAGCAAATCTGGTACCTGTATGTGCTGGAACATGCCAGCTCAGCAAGTTGCTCACTCCCCATATCCCCAGAAGTGAACAAGAATAATAAGGTTGGCCACCGGGACCAGAATCAATCTCTTAAATATGATTTGGAGAACTTGAGTCCTCTCTTATATTTTCTACAAATTATATTGTGCCTTATTGAAAGCAAAATCACATCAGCATTTTCAGTATTTTATTGGTGTATAATAAGAAACTAAGAGTATTAAAACAAAGCTAGACACTAGCTCACAGGTAAGGAAAAAAAGAATAAAAGGGGAAAATTATATTTGATCAAAACCATGAAGAAATGTATTTTGATAGAAAATTTTCTGGTAATGAAAAAATTAGAAAGAGGCAAGAAAAGTTGTCCACATGCTAGAGAGGAGTAATAGGATAACACACAAAATGTATGCACATGGAAGGATGAATGCCTTAAGTACTGTATAGTGCAGCTGGCAAATCTACATACATGAATCAAAATAAGTTGATAGCTACTCCCCAAGACAGAATGTTCAGAATGCCAGATTCAAAGTGGTTAGAAGAGGATGGAAAGATAGTTTGAGAAGGAGCAAAAGTCAAGTTTTTCTTCTTAATTTAAAGAGATCACTGTCATTCAGTAATGATCTCCAACATAAACAATTAGGATATGCACAGTAGTAACAGTTGCCACAAAGAACGTACAGAATAAACACTTCTGATCAGAAAGCACTTTCATATGAGATAAACACTTAGAAAGGTCTGCCACAACCAACTAAATCTCTCATGCTTGTCCAGCAACCTCCCAGAACAACACTGTTAGGAAAACAATATATGTCCACTGATTATACTGTCTGTTTTTCAGAAGCAGAATGTTGAATGTTTGAGGTAATACATATAATCCCCTTTATGCACTTGAAAAGTGCCTATCATTATCAGCAATACTGTGCTAGTAATAAAACAATAAAAAGGTAAGATTAACGCTTCATCTGCCACAACTGTTTCGAACTCACTGTAACTGTACTGTAATTCATCTTTATTTCTTCAGTGAATACCACTGCATTAATTTCCTTAACACAACGACCTGAATGTTTTCTGTTTGACAGAATTGTAAGAAATAGGAATTGAAACCATGGATGTTGGCCCTTGAACGGAACAAGGAAACCAGTAAAAAGAGCATGAGCGGACGGGGCCTCAAGTCCACAGAAACCACGGCAAATGGGAATTCTGAAGAATCAAAGCTTGGCCAGATGGAAGATGAGGCCCTACCCCATTCCCAAAACAGCAGGCATACAGACAGCTACAAAGAGTTGATCAAAACTTTTTACAGTATTAACAAGAATGTAATTGGTTATCATTATTCCTAGGAATAAAAAGGGTTGACTCAATGCTACTAAAAGACAAACCTAGGATATTGAAAAAGAGAGAACTGAACTTGACAGGCATTTCACTGGTCAGTAATCACTGGCTTCTATTGTTGATATTCAGTGACTTGCAAGGTTATGCAGGAAAATGTTTACTTTTTGTCTTCTCTGTCTGTAATTCCTACCTAGCATCTTCATGCATAAAATCTAAAATCCAGGAAAGAACCTTTATTTTACTTGTAAAAATAGCCACAGGTTGCCTTGAAACAAGGAAGCCTTCATGTAGCACAGCATTTGTTTTCTTTTAATAGGAACCAGAGCCTAAATATCACATTTGGCTACGTTGCCCTTTTGCAAATAAACCCTGAAGGAATATGCGGAACAGACTCCGTAGTTAAGGGCTCCACAACTCCTGCAGTAACACCAATCTATGCATCTTACTGAACTGTGCCATTTAGCAAAGGGCAGGTGGAGGAATAGGCAAGAAAAAAAATCATGCTACATCCAAAATTACTTAGTTTAAAAACAAAACACAACTGGCTATTTTCTGCTTCTTGCTGCTTTATTTTTAGCAGCCTCGTGGCCATCATGTCGTCTCTGTCAACTCTGATTTTCAAGTCAAGTTTTAAATCTCATTAATAAAATACAAACCATGTTATAGGAATATTTTATGAAATAAAAAGTAGACTCTTTCTATTAAACTCTGTATCTTTTTCACCTCACAAGTGGCCTGAAGCTTGAAAGCAAAACTGCCTACTTCACTGGGCTCACCCGACATCATTAGTAAGCCTTACGGGCCCGTCCCTGATACCTCCATGTGTTTCTGAGCGCATTATGCTAGCAGTATCCCTACAAAGAAAATGAGCCCACCAATGAAATAGAAAGAACAGAAGAACCTACCAAGATTCAAACCGGATGATGTGAAGAGCAACCCAGCTGGAGCAGAGTGCTGAGCTGGTCCCTGTGCATAAAATAAATGCTGCTGTCTTCATAGTTTTAGGTAGCAAAAGATTTATAACAAAAGCAAAGCCTGAAGGGCAGACAAAACTTTTATTCTTGTTTTCTTCTTCTCATAATACCTAGCACCCAAATTCTATAATAAATACTTCAAAAAGTTTCTAAGAAAATAAAACAGTAAACATGAAAATTATTTTAATTGAAAAAATATATGTATGTATATAAATAAAATCCTGGGTTTAGAATTAGGAGTCTGAAAATAGTTCATTTGATTGTCTTAATCAAATCTCAGCCAGTAAACGCCACATACTAATTCCTACCACCAAGTCAGTCACTCAAGTCCTTCCCAGGGAGCTGTTTATTTTTATGTCCAATCATGTGAAACAGCTGCAATTTGGGATATCATTTTCCTCTCAGAATTTTGCAGAACTCTGTTATCTTTCGTTGCATTAATTCCGATTCA
The DNA here is from genome assembly GCA_028571105.1 of Tragopan temminckii. Taxonomy (NCBI): domain Eukaryota; kingdom Metazoa; phylum Chordata; class Aves; order Galliformes; family Phasianidae; genus Tragopan; species Tragopan temminckii. The sequence goes on from JAOWBP010004330.1 coordinate 2,837,533, forward strand.
TACCAAACTGTCATTTTCAGGAAAAGAAAAAAAAAAGAAAGCAGCAATTGGAATGTGGTATCTGCCTGCTGCCCCTCTTAGAGCTTCAGCTAATCTCTGCTGCATGACTGTAAAGAAGCAGTGCCATTCACTGCAATGACTCAACTCCAGCCTTTACACCTGGGTAAATCAGGTTAGCCAGCTCCTATAATACAATACCAATTAACTCTGCCTTTCTGATCTAACACAGGAAACTAAAATGGCTGGTCCAAATCCTCAGAGAAGTGCAGACTCCTGGCTTATAGCAATGTACCTCTTGTCTCAATAAACACGGCAGAGGTCATCACCTCCCCTTTTGCAGAAGTCACTGCAAAGCAGCACTTGTTGGCTTTATAGGTTAAAGTGGCTGTTACAGGGGACAAACAGCCCAACCGTATGCTGTCCTGCAACAAGTCTTACTTCTCAGGAGAGTCAATTTTTTAAAAGGCATTTTTGAATTATTTTCTCAGACTGCAGATGGGTCAGTGTAGTGAAAATAAAATGATTACGCTATGTGTAATCGTATGCTTTTTCCCAACTAAAACCTGTCATCTATTTTAGAAGGTCTCGCGTGTCTCTTGAGCTGTCACTACTGATAAGTGTACAAGTGTTCTGAGGACACTGTACTACTGTATCTGCCTCTATCAGATCTGGCTCTGTCGTTTTTTTCCCCTCCTTCTTTGCACGAGTTACCTTAGGCGCCAGGAGAGTTGCCTTGCAGAATTTATTGTAGCGATCTTAATTAAATTAATATTCCTGAGTGCAAGGCTACTGGGATCCAAGGCTGGTATGAGGTTCATCGACTTTCACTTAGAGGGTAAAGTTTCCAGTTTTCACTCTCACGAGGCAATATGAAAAATTTATGACAGAAGCAGGAGAAGTCTTGCTAGAGGCAATGACATCCCTGTGCAATTAAAACACTTTCAAGTGTCTTTTTTTCCTCCTTTCCCCTTCCACTCATCTTAGAAAACAATCTAGAGAGCAATTTAAAGTTAAAAATGTACAGTGCAAAACAAAGATCTGTAAGCAGCTGACAAATTATAACGCGATCATAAAAATTTCTTAACAGTTTGAAATGTAACATATTGTACAAGGTTATGGCCAGATGGTTAAGGAGCTTTTTTCTTGTCATTTTTATAAGAAAACCACTTCTAAAGCTTTCAAGAAGCAAAAGAAATTCCCTCCACAAAAGGGAACAAACGGAGACCGTCTTACACCTCCAGGAGATCCCAGCAGCTGTACACAGCCCCTTAAGGGGCAGTAGTTGGAAAGGGCAAGGCTGAGTAGGAGGGCTCCTGAGTTTTAGTTATGCTCCGTAGTTGTGGTGGGAGATGACTCCTGCCACAATCCTGAGAGCCAGGTATTAAACATCACCGTGTGGTGTCACCCTGCTGTAATTTGTGCACAAGCAATACTCTGTTTAAAGAACCAAACACCAAGAAGCAGCAAGGAAACCTCATATCCATCTCAACTGCTTGTGTTCTTGGAGCTTCTAAGCTTCTGACTGTGAGCAGCTCTGGGATGGGATGTCTTTGAAGAAGACATTCTGCACAGTTGCGTGAGCGAGGGCATTAGGGCACTTAGTTTCTTTGTAAAATAACAATCAGCAACCGCCATGGCTGCCAACTATGGGAATAAAGAAACAATGAACATTTAATAACCAACATAATGCAATGATCCTTTCTTACCTCAATGGAGCGCATAATTTTTTTTGCAAAGTACATTGCATAGCATGCTGCAGTAACCAGAACCAGCGGAGTTACATGGAAGCAACAGAGACTATTCCTTCAAAGATTGTGAAGAATTCCCCTTAATTCTCAGGGCATGGGCCCTGAGAGGAAAAATTTACTTTGATAGCCCACACTTAATTCCCAATGTGCTAGTCTTCGTTATCTCTGGATAGTTAACGCTGCTGCAATGCGACGGTATTTAAAAGAAAATAATATCTATTATTTCTGAAATTGATAAACAATGAAAAAAGGAAGGCTGTAATTTCTTAAAATCACTTCAGAATTAAAATCTGAGTAGGCTGAAGAGAGTAAATACTATAGATCCCTACCAGCAGATCTAAGGAACGGAGCTAAAGCCTGTTAAATTGTCTTACTCTAATCATACTGGCAGTAATATAAATAGGCCTTCAATGATAGCTGCACACAATGAAAAATTATGTGTCTAAATTCACTTTCATCCTAAGATAAGTCTTATGACTTGTTTTGCTTTAAATAAACCCTCCTCTATTCTCCTCTCCGCTTTGGTAGCGGAGGTCTTGGCAGGTCTTTGCCCTGCCACCACTTCTCTCCTCCTCATCGTGAATTCAGTCTTTCTCTCAGCAGCGTTTCACAGTTAGGATAATGTGCACAGCCATCTCTGAGACCTGTAACAGGAAACAACCCAAGGCTCCATTCTCAGTCACATCCCTGTGGACCCGCAAAGACAGCTGAGCAATGGGCAGCCTCTACTTGGTTCTGAACGTACCCAAACCTGAACCAGAGAGCACGCCTTTCCTGCTTGACCAGCTCAACAAGTCAATTCTTAAGGTAGCATTAGTAATGGCTCTAACTTTCATTTTAGCGCCTGAACTGTTATAGAGGAAAAGCATTTGTGCACCTCTTAAAATTTGGTGGCAAAACATCCTTAGTATCAACTATATTAACACCACTACAAAGACAAGACTGTCTACCACACCAAGCAGTCCAAGCAGTTGTTCCTCTGGTGCCTTTTGCTGCTGCAGTTGACTGGCATCCATCTGTTATCTTTCACCATACATTTTGATCATTTGATCTTCCAGTACCTGAAGGGGCCTACAGGAAAGCTGGGGAGGAACTTTTTATAAGCACATGTAGCAACAGGACAAGAGGAAATGGTTTTAAACTGGAAGAAGGTAGATATAGACTTCATGTTAGGAAGAAATTGTTTACTGTGAAGGTGGTGAGACACTGGAACAGGTTGCCCAGTGAGGCTGTGAATGCTCCCTTCCTGGAAGCATTCAAATCCAGGCCGGATGAGGCTGTGAACACCCTGGTCTAGAGAGAGGTGTCCCCTGCCTACAGCGGGAGGATTGGAACTAACTGACCTTAAAAATCCCCCTTCCAGTCCAAATCATTCTATGATTCTATGATTCTTGAAGCATTGACACAGTGATAGCCTTTTCTAATTTTTTCCTGCTGCACAGGCTCATTGCTTATAGAACTAAGGAAAACCCTGAGTAAAAAGGGATCCGCAACGATCTTTGAGTCCAACTCCTGACTCCACACAAGAATGCCCCAAATCCAAAACATATGTCTAAAAGTATTGTCCAGACACTCGTTGAACTCCAGAAGCTTGAGGCTGTAACCACTGCACTGGGGTGTCTGTTCCACATCCAGCACCCTCTTGTGCAAGAACCTTTTCCAAACATCCAGCCTGACCCTGCCCTGACACAGCTCCACGCCGTTCCCTCAGGACCTGTTGCTGTCCCCAGAGAGCAGAGCTCAGCGCTCTCCCTCTGCTTCCTGTGAGGAGCTGCAGCTGCCCATGAGACCTCTCCTCAGCTCCTCTGCTCTGCTCTGAACAAACCCAGGGACCTCAGCCACATGTTCCAGACTGCAGTCTTAAGGCTTAGCCATTCTGTAAATAATAAAATACAACCACCTCCAGTATTTGCTTCTCTCAGAGGCACTTCCTTATGGCTTCAGTTCATAGCATATACGAGAGAAAAGAAATTCAACACAGGGTACAGACAGTCATCATCTCCTACAGTAAAAGCTCCTTCTTCGAGGGGTATTTGCAATGAACTTCCACAGCTGCACTGTCCGGTATAACACTTCAGTTACATATGACTATTTCAGGTGTTATGTATGACTTTAAGAAAGGACAGTAGCTATTAAGACATGCAGATAACCCATCAAGCCAGCACTAGAAAGCAGCAAGATGTAACCGATAATCAGTAGAGGCATCTCATGACAGAAATGTTGGCTGGTAACGAGGATGGGGCCCAAGAGCATACGGGGACTGGGCTCCTTCCTACAAGGTGAGCATTTCTGAGTCTGTCCTTGAGACAGGAAGTTGACGGCCTCAAGCAGGCATTGCAACTTCTTGGAGACAGATAAGGGAGCAAAGCTTTTTGGATACAATTTTAACAGCTGAGCCAGAGTGAATCACAACCAAAGCTGTGACGAAGAAAGCAAACATGCTAAGTTCCTTGTGACCAACCTCCAAGTCTAACTGATTACGCATCATTTTTGCACATCACGTGTGAAGATCACATTAGTGTGTAGATTAAACAAATCCACAAAACATAACATTTGATATATTTATCTGATAATATATGGTATATAATATCTGAATACATTTACATTGCTGTGTCTGTAACTGTGCTAAACAATATAAAATCTGCAATGCACAACTTCTGGAACACCGTAACGGTAAAATATCTTGTGTAGGTAAAGAAGGGGTCGAGGGAGATACTGCATTTATGACAACATCAGAAGCAAGCTGAAATGCAAGTTCACTGAACAAGAAACAAGACTAGGATATTGCCTCCTTTTGGGTGCACGGAAGTATTAAACTTACCATCTGAAATAACCTTGAAACACTTCTAACCACACTGTCAACAGATCCCTAAGACAAAGACACACAAAGATAAACAGAGACATCAGATCAAAGTTGAATTTGGAAGGAAAAGATAACCAACAGATAAAGAACCTCATTAGAGTACAGATGGTGATGACAACAAAAAGGAACAAAAGCAGGAACTATTTTGATGCATCCCTGCTAACATGTTTCTGTGTGATGGGAGTGGGTTTGTTTATCAAAAATTCAGGAAGATTTTGTCATTTTTTTTTCCTTTCTTTCCATAAAATAGAATGAACACGGAATATTACAACATCTCCCGTCCTGTAAAGATAAAGATGGGATCATAACGCACACAACACCTCTATAGAATGCCCTCAGCTGGAAGGCATCATTCTCATGGCTTGAGGTACGTACCTTCAGAAACTGCATAGGTTAAGAGAAGTCTTTTCTACAAGCTTTGTATTAACCCCAGCTTAGCACACAGATACAAGACAAGAATGTCTTGAGTTTTTTCTGCTGCATTCAAAGTGAATGTGTACTTATGTCTCAAATTAGGAAAAGCTGATGTTAGAGCAGCAGATTGGTCAAAACCTTTGGATTCATGTACCTGTGTCAGGGATGCCATGGCTCATCTGGCAAATTGTGCAGTTTTGCCATAGTTCAATGTTTCTGTGTAAATGAGGAATATCGCATTACTTTACATTGTGAGGGACTTATGACGATAACTGCTTTGAAGCACACAGGTACTTCAGATAGCACTGCATTCGGGAACTGTACCAAATAAACAAAGAGTAAATTGGACAATACCTGAGGCAGACACTTTCACTTTTTCTTACACTCTTTTCCCAGTCAGTGGGCAGATTAACCTCAATAGCTGCTGCAGTCTAGTTAACAAAGGCAAGAATTTGGGGCACCAAGGGCAATTGATACTGCATTATATATTTTGCCAATTTAGCCTCACTGAAAAAATCTATATTCCCCATCTGCACAGTCTTTTGCTAACACAGCATAAGACAAATAGTAACTACCAGCTGTAATAAGTGAAGTGAGGGATGGAGGAATTCACGAAGTTCAGGATAGTTTCCAAAAGGTCAGAAGCTCACATCACCAAAACAACACTGGGGGAGAGCTGGGACTTCACTTTGAAAGCAACTACGAGCCCGAATGGAAAAACCCTGTGTAAGAGAGTGTATCATAATTGGTGTCTTAGAAAAAAACAAAACACACACACACAAAACCAACAACCAACAAAAAAAACCCCACCACTTCTTAAGGCAGAAGAAATAGACAGGATGATGGAGGTCATAAAAGGCATCTTGCACTGTTACCGACCTTGAAACCCTACTGTTCTCTCAGCCTGATTAAGGAAAAAATACTTAGATACTCTCTTTGTCCTCCACATGTATAAGCACAAGAAATAAAATTAAAAAAAAAAAAAAAAAAAAAAAAGAGGAGGAGGAAAAAGGAAGAAAAAAATCAATACAAGCTGTCTTCAGTTTAACCAGGCTGTTACAGTGAATAGGTTTATGAAACCTCCAGTAAGGAAGAGCACAATTACTCCCACAACAACAGAAGTTGCTGAATTTTAGTGCAGTGTAACTTTCTTAAGTGTCATATAACACTGCAGAAGGTGTTCATATTGTCAAGGGACAATACTTTTACTAGAGTATAAAAATTTCTAACCTGGAATAAACTCATCTGGTCTACTACCGTGGTTGTACAAGCTATCACTAACTGTATTCTATACAACAAGTATAAAAACTGCCACACACAATTTATGAGGATAATAGGAAGCATCTCCTTGACTACCCTTAGCAAAATGCTTTATGCTCACGAAGACGAATTAACATCCCTTCAACCACGACTGGTTAAAGCATATGGATTTAAAGTTGAAGAATATGATGGATGTGTTGTTTATTTTTATTTTATTATTATTTTTTTCCACAAGTAGCCACCAAGCTTAATGAGTAGTGTTGAATTCCCATCCTTGCTGCTGTCTTGTAGAAGGAGGAGAAAATGCCGTGTTGTATGAAAACACACGTCCAGCCCTTGAGCTCCCTCTTACCCCTCTCTTCATTATATAGATACATACATAATCCATGGAAGCTGGTGTATGATCCTGTCTGACAGAGACAGATACCAAGATACAGAAATAAAGGGTAGCAAAAATAAGCAGATGGTGTTGCTTTACTATGCAGGGGCTGTTCAGCAATTTTTCCCACCAGTGAAGCTGCTGTATTTTGCACAATGTTTTCCCAATTCACTAGACGATCAGGAACAGAACAACATGAATGCTCTGTTCTGCTATGATGTGCTGAGACAGCAGGTTATCATTGGTGACTCTGAAGCTTGCTGACATCTGACATGAATTCCTGGCATGCTGACTTTTTAAAAATCGATAGGGACAGACCTCAGAGTAACAGAAATAGCTGTGAAGTTTAACACTGCTGAAACTGTTCAGGCTTGATTGGCTGGTGAACATGGAAGGTCAGAAAGAGGAGCACTAGATCCTCATCAGTAGGAACAGAAGCAGATTATTATAGCAAAAATTACTCTGAAGTTTCATAGCTTACTGTTCCTGTGAAACAGCCGAGATCAGGAGATGCATAATGTGCAGCAGACCTCTTCTTTATTAATACAACCTTAAGCTAAGGATGAAAAATGTATATTGGCACATAGAGGACTCAATGGAGTGTTATAAAGCCACTGCTTGACCTCCGTTTTTGATAATTTTAGAGCACTTCCTAAAAACTTTTTTTCAAGGAAACACTTCAGCATAGCCAGATGGTTGGCGCTAATTAGACTTCGTTCTTTGAGTGGAAGTGGAGCTCCAGGATATAAGCACCTGAAGTTTTACTTCAAACATGAATGTAGCCTTATGACTAATATTCCTATAAGTCCTTGTCACAAAGAAATTACTAATACAAATATTTCTTCAATCTAGACAAAATTACACTGTAAAAATCTGCAAAACACCCTAGAAGCAAAAATAATTAAGCAAAATTTATCATGTGTGTTAAGATCACCAATATAGAGGCAAGTGGTGATAAGTCACTGCAAATTTAAAGGGAGGTCAACAGACCTATCCAGAACGTTTTGAGAAAATACCAAAAAATGACATCGTAACTTTTCTTTCAGAATATAAATGGGAATAAATTATTACAATAAAAAGAAATATGAAACATTTGCGGAATTGTAAAAAGAAGCTAAAAGCATGCTTTTAAGCAAACAAACAATTGTGACTGCAGAAAACAACACCTCCTTTGTACCTTTCATCCACATGGGCTGAAAGCGCTTTAAAAACTTTAACAAGATTCACTTGGCATTCAATTCAAATTATGTTCCCTAAAAGTAAATCAAAGTAGCTGAAAAATGGCATCTTAACTATGAGAATGATTAACATGATGAGGTCCTACCAGTAATGAGAGACAGAAGTATTCAGGAAAGGACTGAAGGACCTCTTTGTATGCTCAGGCACCTCACAGTGCTTGGTCAAAGAGAGAAATGTGGTGTCCAAACTTGCCACGTGGCACTCTGCATAGGAACACCAAACTACCTCTGTGATAAAACATCCAGGTGCGCCTGGTCAGCGGTCATTTGACTCACCTAGCAAATTCTTTTCAGTCATTCAATGTGTTTTCTATTTAAATAGCTTGTTACTGGAGGTGTGATGTGGTAAATATTCCTAGGAGGGACATACACAATTTATTTATTCCTAGAGAATGTACTTCATGAACATTATTTTCTTCAGTACAATTAAGCCATAGCATCTTAAGTAAATAAAAAAAAAAGATATTAATGCCAAAGAAATCTGGGTGATTAATCACAACAGTAATAATGACAGTAGTATATTGCAAGGCGATGAGCTAAAACACACTGTGGGCAATAGCTTCCTATGTATTTTTAGTAAGAAGTGACCAGTCTTTCCAAATTCAATACGTTCACGGCAACATTGGTAGAATATGAACATGTCCTGCATCTCTAGAATCCTTGCAAGGCCTCTTGATTCCGCCTTAGCTTTTTTTTTTTTTTTTTTTTTTAAAACTGTTGAATCCCTTGAAGTGCCAGGCACTTCAAGTAATCAGAACATTTCTTCCTAGCGCAGCTATTTCTGGAAATCAGAACAATTCACTGTCTCTGGAAATATCAAGCTCCTCTCACAGATAAGCCTCCTACTAAGACAAAAAGGTACTTATGCAGATGTGTCACTGAAGTAAAGCACAAGAGAAAAAGAATAATCTAATGAGATTGAAAAATAAATATTGGGAAGATAAAACCACACAGAATAAGAGGTTGGTTCTCACTCCTGCTTTGGTAAGTTGTCACACACAGTACAGGTTTACACAAATCCCAGGACACCAAGAAGCTCTTAAAATTTGCAATTCTAAGGATTTTACCAGATGGACTGCCTTAGCGAGAGAGAGGGAGAATTGAGACTGCAAACACCACAGTTTGAGACTTTACTTCAAATTGAAAGTTCAGAAGCTATCAAAGTAATCTGTTCATTCACCTCTGTCAATGCTTCTAAGAAATAAATAAAAAGGATCCTATCGGTCCCCATGATTTCAACGTAGAAGGTATTTTGAGTAGCGAATTTTGGATACTTAGAGGCATAAATGCTTCTATTGTTAAGTGATGTTTTATAACACATAGGCAATGAATAAACCTGGATTCAACAAGAACAGATCAGCTTGTAAGACGAAGACCAGTGTTTATCAAATCTGATGAACCAGCCATGAGGTTTCTCATCTGGAGATAATGAATTTGAAAGTAAAAAAACCACAACACTTCAGTAGCAGTCACAATTCTAGAGAAACACGCACAGTTTTGTCCCTCTCTAGCCTCAGAACCCTTGGTTGTCATTCTGAAAGCACACCTTACAAAGTATGCAATATTCCTAGCTCTGCCATAAGTGCAAGTCTCGTAATCTTCAAATATGCTTCTAGAAGGAGACAAAGTCAGAGCAATCAGTGCTCTGGTGTCAGAGTAGGCACAGTGCTGAGACTAGCATCACATGTACTACATGAGTCACCAGGGAAACTTCACATCCCTCAAAGAGGACATCACGAACAGGCATGATGCTGCCTGGTTGAGGCCATCTCAGTCCCCAGAGCACTTTGCAGACAGAAGTGAGACAAGTGGCTTAAAGATGCATCGTCTTCTCTTTCACTGGTTTCTAGGCTCCTACAGCACATTACAGACTTGGTCCTTTTAATCTCACAATTCAGTGTTTGATTTGTACCTCCCTTCAGATCAGCAGCAACTTCAGCCAGTCATTTGCAAGTTTCTAAACAGACTGAGGTGAATCTAAACCAAAAGGCTTAAATTATTAAGTTGAGGGGCAGTAACTCTCCTAGTAATTAAACTTGAACAAGGAAATAAAATTGGATACCTATATCGGCATATCTAAATGTTATTCTAAAACTTTATTAGCCTGATATACTGAAATACATTACGTTTTCTTCATTTGGTAACCCAATAATCATCTCACTATTACCTTACTGAAATAGGTGATGAGCTCATCTTTTTAACCTGCAGAAAGTATTCTGCAGAAAAAACTCAGACAGACACAATAAGACCCTTTATTATAGTTTCACAGAGTGAAACCTTTGGATTTAATATAAATCCATACATTTGGATATAATAATTGTTTATTACTGCTGAAAGCATTCTGAGAAACTGCAGATTTGTGAGTAGCTGTTTAACAACTATGAATGAGTTTAACATATGACAAAGTAAGTTGCCCACAAAACTACCACTGAGGCAGCTGTTGCACAGCTTTTCAACTCAGTATGCATCACTGAGCTGTTAGAGCTCGTTCACCACCTCAGCCAACCAAGATCCCGCCCTGCAAGTGGGATCAGAGCCTGAGACTCAGCTCCTACACATCGTGTCTTAAAGGCTGCCTGTAATGTCAGGCTCTCTGCCTGCCAGTTACCTGTCTTTCAAACACGGATAACACAGCGAAGAAATCTGCAGAGTTTAGTTACCACAGAAACGTGAGAAGAGAAACATCTTGGACATGGAGGAGCACCTCTGACCTCAGAAGGCCAGGGATCCGCTGCCCACGAGCACTGAATCTTGCCTTAAGAGAGGCCACTCTAAAAGACAGTGAGAAGGGATTGCCCTTTACCAGCGCCTTTGATTTTATCACCTGTCAGAGGATCAAGCGGTCCTTTCAAAATCTGTGAAAGGTAAAATATTATGGCCCCACAACAGACAAGAAGACAAGAAAAAATAAACTGCATTCTTTTTTTTTTTTTTTTTTTTTTTTTTTTTTCAAGCTAAGCAGGAGACAAGGAAAAAAAAATACCACATTTGTAAAATGCTTCTTATCAAAATTAATTCGGGGAAAGAGCTGCTACAGGCAAAAAGTATTTGTCTCTGGTGATTTGTTAGGTTTGTGACATTGACTCATTCTCTTTGAAGCTGGCTTTAGGTATTAAAAACATCAAGTGTCAACCTGCTATCTTTCCAGGACTCTAATTCTGCTACTGACTCAGAAAAGAAAATATCCAGATTATGTAGTTACCGCAACTTTCTATTAAGAGTCCCTACTGGAAGGAACAAAGAATGAAAATTAAAGCAATGACAATATTAGATTTTGCTTTGCGTTTTTTTCACTTATAAGCACTAAGATTTTAATATGAAAGTTCAAGGGTATGTAAGAGCAGTTTTTAAAAATGATTATTTATTTATAGGTCTGTCTAATGCAGTATCTATCTACACAGCACTGTAATGCAAATTATGTAAAAATGTTAGTAAAGGTGAAGTTGTACAATTAGCCTTCAGGATCTGTGAAAAGCAGTGACATTCCTTTATAGAATGTTTTTAAAGCCCGCTCATAGCTGTTATTCTATTGCACAAAAAACGTGCTTGGACTCCACAGCGTCAGGCTCAGATCAGAAGGCAGTCACTATCCTGCTGCCCAAAAGACAAGCTCTGTTTGTGCTGCATCATATATTTAAAACACTTGGAGCTGCATGAATGGATACCGGGGAACACAGATGACACGAGAAAAAAGAAGGGAAAAGTCCAGACACAGGTGCAGGTACCTGAGAAAGTTTTTTGACAAATCACTGCTTGCAACTGACATAACTTAGAAAGCTCCAGAACAGTTTTCATCCATAAACACAGGTTAGAGACTGTTAAAACAAAAAAGGTAAATAAAACACATGTATTTCTTGACAGGAATAACATTTCTGTGAAACCTGTTTCCCTCTCTCCCCTAACTTTTCCTACCACATCACAGTGAGCTTAGTTGATATCCGCCCTGAATCCCTTCCCCCATAAAAGAAAACGGTTTCTAAATAAAAAGTTCAAAATGTTTCAGCTCCCCAAAATTAGTTGTTTTAGGATGAAGACATAGAATCACAGAATGGCCAGGGTTGGAAGGGACCTCAAGGATCATGAATCTCCAACCCCCTGCTACATGCAGGGCCACCAACCTCCCCATTTAATACTAGACCAGGCTGCCCAGGGAAAAATGACGGAACAAATCATACCAGAACAAAACCATACTTCCCCAATCTCTAGAGCTGCCACAAACTGCCTTCTAAGAAGCTCTTTTTGTACACACATGTGTGTGTACATGCGTGGTGGGAAAAGAAAGATTAAAATCCAAAGATGGCTACTGGCAGTCCAAAAGTTTATGATTTCAATTGTTGATTTTTTATTGCAGACGTTGTGGATAATTGTTGGGTTATTGTGGAAGAGAAGGAAAAAAGTTAGAGTTCCTCTAAGTTGATATTTATTAATATCTATTAATAAGTTAATAGAGCTCCTCTTCCAAGGAGCTTCAGAAGTACAACACAGAGTGGCCTTACTTTGTTTGCACTTGAAAGATGTAAAGGGATATCACAAGACTATCTACTCACATTGAAATATACTTCTATTTTTGCCTTAAAATTGAATGGTTCACCTGATAAATCTCTAAGCCTTTTACAGCACTGAAATTCAGCTCTCTTAATGAGGACCAGTAATTGTAGATTCAAAGACTGCCCAAACCAGTCAGCGGGAGATAATATGTAATATGTAACCACAGGAAAAGCAAACTGGAAAAAGAAAGACCACTGGCTTTCATAAATCATTTTTTGACAGGAAGGTTATTTATCATGGGAAATAAGCTTAATCAATAATAGAGTGAAACAACCTTAATAAAAAAGGGAATCAAGCTCTGTTCTGCAAGAGCATTATAATTAATGTGGGTAGGGGGAGCGGGAAGAGACAGAAAGAATTGTTACAGAGAACTGTTATTATCCTGACAAATGGATTCTGTATTGTTTCTAAAAGTTCATTTACATTCAGCAACTTTGAATGAGAAAGTAACAAGAACTACACTTTGTTTTCTAAGAAGTAACAAGAACTTTGGAGGGAGGTGAACAATTAAGGAAGAATTGCTCATGTGATAAAAATATTTTCATTTGATCTTTAGTAAAAGACATAGCCAATCACCATTGCTATTTTTTTTTTAAATATCAGCTTCCTCCAAAGATAAAGACAGTGAATTTTTTATTCACCACGTGTAAATCAAGCGTTAGCTTCTCTGAAGTCATAATTCTCATCTTGGATTGATTCATCTTACAACGAGAGGAAAACAAAAGCATCACAGAGGTACTCTGGAAGGTCAATGAGAAGAAACATTTTAATCTTCCTTTACGATAAGAGTAGTTGTATATTAATATTTATTCTTCAGCCAATTTTCATTTATCCTTTCGCTATTTTTAGAGAAAAATTTTAATCACAACAGATTCTGAAAACATCAACCAAATTTTTTGAAAAACACTGCACAATTTCCTCTGCAGAAGCAAAAATGGGCATATTCCTACAGTGGGCGCATGGATCCCATATGGATCCTGATCCCAAAGCCGCCTTCTCAACTCAATTTGCTACAGTGTCAAAAACAATACAAAAGAATGCAGTTGTTGATGTTTATTAAAAATCCTAATTCGAAAATCCTAGCTCAAGCAGAACTGCAAAATGAAGAAACATCTTAACAAAGGGAGTTCACAAAGTTTTTCGTAAAAAAATTGTAAAAAAAAAAAAATTGCTGTGCAGGCTCTGATTCTGTATTTTAGTATTTTTATGAAACTCAGAGTTTATCCCAACCATAAAGATAGTTCTCTGCAAGAAACACACCTGTATGACTGCTCATGCAGTAGAAAGCATGTGTAAAGTTGTTCATATAAGTCATAAGTCATTGCATTTATCCTTTTCTTTCCTATATGTTGATTAATTCTTCTCAAGGAGTTGCGTTGCCAGATATGTCAAACAGAATGAGATTTTATGTATTTGTCTATGTTCTACAGTCCTCGTAGAAGGTTGCTTTCTTCACATTTTCCCAGCAGCTGAGACTTAAGGATTTTTGCTAAGACGCTAAATGACCTCAAAGCGAGAAATACCTGATCTGAGCAGGAACGGAAGAGAGCAGTCCCAGCCCCATGCCAGGCTGTAGAAGGCAGCACTGCTCCTCGCTGGGAACTCATTCCTGCACTATCATTCTCACGCCACCGAGTTTCCCTGTACTCTGGCTGGGCAAAAGGTACACACATCTGGATCTTCCTCCTGCCTAGTGCAGGCTGGCATCTGGGCACAGGAAGCATTCTGGAGATCACCTTAGAGTACTGCCTGGCTATGTATATGAGAAAACGAAAAAAAAACCCACAAAAAACAACAAACCAAACACACACAACCAAAGAAAACCCCAAACCACCAATGAGGATTGGGAGATATCTATTTATGTGACATCTAGTTGCTTAAAACCCAAAATACAGCAACGCTGTCAACGAATGCTGGGTCTTCCACTCGCACAGGAAAAGACTCATCGAACAGAGGTTTACACTTGACCAGTCTCTCAGAGAAAAGCAAGTTTCATTCCCAAAGCATCGTGCGCTCCCAAGGGAAGCTGTGAAACAGACACATCAGAATCCAGGTGTCACCACCCACTACTGTCATCAGTAAGAACAAGAGGACACATAGAAGCATCCTGTGTGCTGCTAAAATTCTGTATTATTAAATGAGAAATCAAACTATCACTGCTAGTTCGCAAAGACTGCTGTTTTTAAAAACAATTACTATCAAAAACTTATGACATTTAGCCATATTAGAATTAGCCTCACTAGCTCAGACTTCTGAATTTCAGAGGAGTGCTTATTTCTCCAAGCCTCTTCTCTACAGAGCATACTTTCTTTGTTCCTGTCCCCAGATCCTCACTGAACTCCACTCATTACTCACACACAAGGTCCAGGCAAGCTGCAGGTGAGAAGTAGAGTGGCAAAATAATTTCTATCCAGGAGATTCTTAAGAAAGCCTCCTAAAGTGCCCCAAAACTAATTATTGTCAGCCCTGTTACAAATTGCTAATCAGCCTGAGATGTGGAAAAACAATCAGTTTTAGAGGACTGTTGTTGAAAAGAAAAAAAAAATCTTTGTTACTTGAATTGTTATTTGAAATTCTTAATGTTTTATTTCAAGATTTAAAAAAATGCCTTCAGGTAACTATGTACAGTGTACCATACAAATCTCAGCTTTTATTCTGCTGGATACTACAAGGATTAAAGTGGCAAGATTCCTGTTGCCTCCAGAGAAGCAGGATCGGGACCCTTGGTCTCTGGGAACCAGTTATGTTTTTCCACTCCTAACTTACATCAAAAGAGTGTCTTGAAATTGGAGTAACACAAGTTGGCAAGACAGTAGTATAAATATTAGGTTTTCAATGCGTTGTACTTTAGGCCAAATTTTTCTTCAGGTTCTGCTGGGAATAGTTTCAATAACTTATGTATAAACAATCCCAGAATTCAGTCTGTTTTTATTCCTTCATCCAGCATTGTTACCTAGATGTAGCTTCCTACTTAAACGCTCACATTGTTTTACTGCACAACATTTATGATGTAAAGGTGGGCTACTGTTAATTTAATTACGCAGTAGGATGGAGAGCAGAACACATTACTCCAGTGCTATTGATAGTTGGTAGCAGCACCTACTGGTACCCCCATATATTCCCTCAGGAGAGTAGCACTTTAATCAGGCACACCGCAGCAGTGCAGCCACGCTTTCCGATCTTTTACAGCGTTTGTCTTTAGACGCTTTCTATTTCTCTCTTCTAGGAATAGGAATGCATGGACTGCATTACCTATTTTAAATGTGTGAGACTCAGAGAAATGGAGCCCAGTTCTGTATTAGTGTGTACTTTTCTGCGGAAGTCATTACAGCTGCAGAAGAAGAATCTTTAATCTGCTGAGAAAGATGGCAATAATGATTGACCGCTCCTGTTACTGGTTTGCTTGCAATAAAACATCTATTCATAATACATGTTTAGTGCTGCAGGTGGCATTGTTACTGTTCAAAGAACCCTACTCAGCATATAATGTGCTCGGCACTTCATCTTCCTGAAAATGAACTTGAAAACTTCTTGAATTATATATCTCCTCCTGCTTTTCAGTGGATCATAATTTTCTTCGGAAGATGAATTGCAGACAGCAGCACTGATGAGAATTAAACTAGCAAGGTTCATGTTAAGAACATAGTCAGTAAATCAAAAGCTGAAAGTAATGCCAGAGATTCAAAATCATAGACTGACAATATCAAGAGATGCTAGGTATGATGGAGACTGGTAATGAAGTCATAAGGTTAAACATCAGCCTATCACAGACACCCAGGTGCAGGAGTAGCATAAACCTGCGCTCCTACGAACAATGGATTCACCCGTATCTCTTTGGCAGAGAAGAGGAGAGGCTTCAAACTACTAATTCTAAAAGGCAGAGTCTGTCTGTATGAAAAACAGAGAGCTAATCTCTTCAAATGCTGATATGCAATGCCAGTAACCACAAGGAGTTTTGTGAAGTTACCACAGGGGACATTCCTCAGCATGGCAACTGAATACTGTGTGCACAACAGCAACTAAAGAGCCACTGGAAGAAAGCAGCACAGCTTTAGAAAAGAATCTTTCTTAAAAAAAGGAATTATCCTACAACACAATAAACTCTTACTCCAAAACCACCACACTCACCTTTTGGAGCAATCATTAAAACCATTCACTAGCAATACATGCTACATATAATCACCGATGATCAACTGATGAATAACGCTGCCTAAATAGTCTCTGTACTGCTCCCATCAGTTTTGTGAAGCAGATATTCTGCTGCAGTGGGTGTTTATCTTATCCGCAGGACAATGATGACCTCCAAGAAAGGTAGAAGATTTACATCCCATATGTTATATTTCTGCCTCCAATGACATGCACATTCCTCTCCTTGTTTCATACACATTTTTACTTCTGTGTTTGGCAAATAATTTGTTTAGGAGAAATGCATTTAGAAGCAGCTATTTAGCATGATGTGCAGGATTTAACTGTGTGACTGTGTTGACGTTAACAGGAGTCCTGCAGCCACATCTCTGTGCTCATAGTGTACTCTTCCCAGGCTTTCAGGAGTGTCAGACTCAAGGAAACTGATGTGCCATTGCAGTGCAACTCTGCATGGGATTTATGTGCAGAAACCTAAGTATAGCAATTCTTGTTTTACAGAACCATATGAAACCATGAACTGCTTAACATGAGAAAAATGACACCTATAACTTATTTTTAAATAATATCTGTGAATTTGTAAGTGCATTTGATATTTGTGGAAAGTGCTTAGACTCCCAGGGCAGAGCCAGAACAGGACAGATGGGAGCACCACGAATGTCCTGCATACAGTCCACCAATATAACTCCATTTTGGTCAGAACAATCAAACTTCACACGAACAAAACCTTCACAACTTCACTGAAATTTCCCAGTGCAATAGTGAATTCTATGGCATGTCAAACTGGGGCTAAATCAGATCCAATAACACACTGCTGCTGATACACACTTCCAAAAGAGGAAAAATTTAACAAGCCAGAGCTTCAGTTGATATAAATCATCACGGTTCCACTGACGCTCATGTAGCTGCATTGATTCACAACCACTGAAGACTTGGACTCTGGTCTCACAAATAAGAAATTTCATTTGCTAATGTGAAGACACATTAATGGTTTATCACAAATTCATTCAGCAAAATACTTGAATCCATACTGCTTGTTTTTAAGGACGGATGGCTTTAACAGGTAGAAGTAAGGGGTTTTTGTCCCTCCGCCCCCACCCCCAAAGGTCTTGTATTTAAAAATTTCCTTTCTGCAGTACCTCTAAGTATGCATTCATCCAAGGTCCGAACTTTTAAGAATCCAATAACATACACATTCCTGTCACACAGCAGTCTTGCAAATGCACTGTTGCCTTTTAAAACACTCTTTTTCTTAGTGCCCTTCTCCTGATGCAAGACCAGAAATTGTACAACCGCTCCTATGACTGTAGACGACAAATTTAAAATACCCTTAATTGGAAGCTGAAAAAACTAAGCATGCTGCACAATGGCTGTGGCACAAGACTTATGGTTGTTTACTGTAACACTAAGACAGTCCCATTAAGAAGAATGATGGGAAACTGCATCCTGGCATTATTCTTAGCAAAAGACTTGACAAATATGTTTTGTAAATGAAGGAGCTACAACAGAGAAAACATATAATACATTTTTCCCCCCCTTTTTTTTCTTCCCAGTGAAATGGTTGCATGTTTAATGCTTTATACATTATTCAAGGCTCCATTTTCCAGGTTTCATCAATACCCTATCCACAGCAGCTAGAAGCTTGTAACAACTGACAAATGTAGACAAAACATGCTGCTTAACCCAAGAACAGTGGGTCAGAGAACAAACAGGAAAATTTATAGTCTTCACTGTATTACTGTTGGAATGGAGAAGTAAATGAATATCATACGTTACAGCTTATCACTTACAGTATGAGTGTATCATGAACAGCCCAGCATGTCCTACTTAAATAATACTGATGGATAACATGAAGGCAGCTTTTGTACACAAGACAAAACTCAGCAACGAACATGTTGTTTATATTTACATAGGGTGAGAGAAAGAGACAAAAGAATAGCAACAGTCACATCAGGGGCTCATACAATCCTCTTCTGCATATCCATAATGAATCTAGATTGTGCCTACCATGGAAGCTACTGCAAAGAAATAAAGAAGTCTCTCTCGAATAAATAGTGGATTCCACAATACATTCTTAGATCAGACATTATATTATTTCCCAGCTGTACTTGTAAGCAGCTCTGCAGAGGACAAAGGAGGGGGAAAAAAAGGTGGGGGGAAGAGAGGGCAGTGAGGGAGGAATAGCAACCAGAGTTTTATTGCCTCTGCTTGCTTCAGAACTGCATGGAGATTAGCAATAATTTTTACATTCAGTAGAGTACCTCTGAAGGTGACTCAGGAACTTGTGTAAACTGGAGCTGTAGTAAAGTATAAGTCAACCCCAAACCTGTGGAGCTGTCGCTCTGTTGCTTCGGCACATCGAACAGCCATACAATTACACCTATGCAAAGTATGCCAACACGCAACTCTCAATAGCAGTGGTGTGACATGAACGTCTTCAGATCAGACTGCCTGAGGATCTCATCCCACGCTGTCATCACACTGTTTCAGACTTGATGCCATTGTTCTGTGAATGGCAGTTGGTAGGAAAAGGCACTGAGTTTTTAAAAATGGAATTCGAAGCCATTTGACATTCCCTTTGCCACTGTACTACAAAAACACTGCTAAGCAGTGTAGAAGTAAATCCCACATAAAGAAAGTGACTGAAAGGTATGAGGGTTTCTGTTAAATTATTAAGCTTCTTTACTACTAAAGGGGAAAAAAAAAAAGCAACAACACACCACAACCAGCTCTAATAGAACAAAAACCAACAGAAACAACGTTCCCCTAAATAATAAAACATAGTTAGGATAAAAGTTCATATTTATCATCTTTGTTAATTTAATTAAGTCACTAATGCTAACTGCAGGAATTAATTTGGTCTGGCATATTCAAGGATTTTTTTTTTATTATTTTTTTTCCCCAAGGAGTAAGAAGATATTCCCATCCCAACACGAATTAAAGAACGTTTGTCTACTCACAAAGTGTATCATTTTAATTAAGATCTTACAACCATCACTTACTATTTAAGTCTGACCTGTATCTCAGGAAGGGAATCTAAACTAACAAGAACCAAGTGCCTTACACAAATCAACGTGATTTAAATGAAGCAGTTCAATATCCCATCTGTATTTTCTGTAGCATGATCCTGTGATGTACAGCAAGATTCTAAGTAAAGTTGTTTCAAAAAGGAATGCTCATACAGAACAGAAACGATAAATCTTGGTGATCCAAAACTCTTATTGGTCAAGATGACCATACTCAACACAACAGCTGCAAGAAGCTCATGTATAAGGATTAGGAATGGGTAAATTAAAAATAATGTAATAAATATGTAAGTCAGTTATCAAATGTCACAGAAACCTATTATGGCAACTCTAATACAAAAGCATTAAAAAAAAAAGGTCTTGCACATTATTTTACAAAATATCACATGGCAAAATTTCTGTGCATAAAAAAAATCAGTTCACTTAACGCATACTGCTCCATACAGGTGGTAGATTTGTTGTTGGTATAAATGAAGGAGGTGAATACTTAGAGAAATACTGCTAATAATAAAGAAAAGCCTGACTCCAAAACAATTCTTGGACTTTCTGTACCTGCTAAAGAGTTTTCATTTCCCACTGCTGTTTCTCAGCCCTCATTGTCATCCAAGCATTCCAGGGATCTGCAGTTCCTTAAGGTTACTGGTTGCTTATACAGACCACAGTAATACTCAGAAGCCCCTGTGGGATGTAGTCTATTTGGTGTAACAGCAGCAATGACATACACCCATTTTCCTCTCAACACATGAAATGAATTAGCAAGGTTGGCCAGTGTAGCTCTAAATGATTACATGATGAAAATGAGGCTGTTAGATGACCAACATGGAGAGCTACTATCAGTACTATTTAAAAACATTCCTCTGCCTCCTAGGTTCTCCATGTGAGCATGCTCACAAGACAAGCTGTAGGTCAGTAGCAGATATTTAGAGAATAACTTCAAAGTAGACAACTATTAGAAAGGCAATGTATTTCCACAGTCCACGCACGTACAGCATATTCCTTTCTTCTAGAACTTCACCAGGAGGGACTGTAGAGGGTGTGCTTGTAGGTTGTAAGGTAACCTTGAACAAGAACAGCAGATGACACAGTCCTGTAGTCCTGGCAGGACTGTGCTACACACTGGATTGGAGAAGGCTCCAATGTTAGGGCTGAATCCACAAAACATGGTGCAGGGAAGACGTATACTCTAATATCAAACATCTGCTGCCTCAGATAGGGGAGATGGTAATAAAGCTACCGCTAAAAACTAACACTTCCAGACACTTCCAGCCCAAACAGCCAGCTACTGATGTCAGAGAAGATTTAGAAAAATAAACATGGGAGAGAATATCTGTCTGTGTGGGACTTTGATATCATCTAGAAACTCATATTTCTATTACAATGTACTTTTTGTTTAAAGCCTAAAAATCTCTGGGTTTTGTTGTCTATACACAGCTGAGAATGACTAAACAAAACTCTCTAAAATACACTTGATAGAAAGAAGTCGTCTTATTGATGGCAGACAAGGAGCAAAAATAGCCAACCTGATACAGGTGGGCTGAGCTATAACACACCAAAAGCTGTGAGAAAGCTCTAACAAATTCACATTCCAGAAGGTCATCAGATGAAAACACTGGGAAATGACTGCTAATGAAGAGATTGATAACACCTGCAGCAGGGCAGCTGGTGACACCACAAAGGTCCTGCTGCTAGGACCATCAGTAGTCGAGGCTCCTTTTTGAGCTATAATCTTTGTCACCCTTCAGTAGATCACACAGAACACCGAGTACAAATACAGATCTCCAAGAACAAAGGGCCTGAATGACCCCTAGCAAACAATCAAGTGCTAAACCCTGCCATCCAGTCTGGACTTGCCCTGCCACAGTACATGGTCATTTCCTCTGTCTGTCTGTCTGCTGGCAGCATCACTGTAAGAGCTTGTCTCGCTAGTGTTTGTATCCACCTTCAGTCAGAGGCAGCCATCAGATTTCTTCCAGCTTCTCTGCAGGAATAAGCATGCTTCAGTCCCTCAACTTCCATACACCAATCATGCGCTGCAGGCTCCCAGCCATCCCAAAACCCTGCTCAGGAGCAGGTCAGCTTCTCAGTATGTCTCCAGATCCCTAGGGCTCAAAACCAGAGCCGTCCTGTCGGTAACTGAAACAGCACTGCACAGAGGATTGCAACAACCATCCTGCAACCATTAGCTGCACTCCAGACACAGCAGATATCTGTGGTTTGTGGGATTTGTGCTGTTTGCCCTCCTCTAAGCCTTCGCAGAACCGTTTTCATCCAGTCAGCTCCCAGCCTGCACCCGAGTTTATTTTGCCCAAAAGGTGCAGAGAAGAAGCAAAATGTCAATCTCCTCATGGCAGTATTATGACCTTACAGCTCTACATACATATATTCTCATCAGTTATTAGATAGCGGTAATTTTCTTTCCATGATCTGCAGACATTTCTCAGTGCATCTCATTAGCACGTTCCATGTAACTCTAGAACTGGCAAGCTTCAGTGACTCAAGTCCATTCCCTTCTGTTCTTCACAATGCTCAGATACTCTCCTCTAGCTTCTGCAGTTTCATTCACCTCTTGCTCTGAAACATTTACTGAGAAACAACCTTGAACTTGACTTGTTGCTTACAAATTATGTCATCTTTAGATTCCTTCACCCTACAGTTTTAGCAGTTGTGGTTTATCATCTCCATTCACTCAGAACTTCAAGGTGAAAAACAAAACCCAAATGAAATATCAAGTATTTCAATATTTTTAAATACACACGTATTCTTTGTGGAACGTAATAGGGTAGAGGAAAGAAAATTGCTAATGACAAAAATGACAATGCTAAATGTAAAATAATATTAAAGGGTATCACTTTGCTTTATACACTTCCTTCTGGCAATTAACATCATCACCCACTGGAAAACATAATTAGTATACAGGTGTAATGCATATGTAGTAACTAGAGAAATTCTGATGATCTGAAATAGCAGAAACACACCTTACCTAACACAATGAAAGCACCAGGAGGCCGGAGGCAGTGCAGTTCAGATTCCTTACTGAAACTTCTTTCTGAAAGGAAGTTACCTGATAAGGAATGAAAGTTTGTTCTATGTGGTATCTCTGTTAGGTAAAAGACATTTCTTTGTCCACAGGATATTCAAACCAGAGACAGCAAAATCTTTTCACAGTATCACACCTAACTGAATAGAAGAAAATCTCAATTTATTTCAAGTATCCCTATCTGAATAATGGGAAAAAAAGCCCTACGAAGCTCCACTCAATAGATACTTAGCAGCCAAGGACAAAGCTGCAGCCAGGCTCCTGCGGAACTATAACCTTTCATTTACTACCATTTAGGAAGGGCTAATGTCAGATAATGGATGTAGATGAAAAAATAGTCCTTAAAAAGAAACTGCTTGCTGGCTGAAAAAAAAATAGCCAGGCTCAGGAAGTCAGAGATATAGAGATATTTAAGAAAACAGTTATTTTGCTTTATTTGCTACATTGCCCTGATGTTTTAAAGTAACAATATTCCGCTTTTTTTTTTTCCTTACTGATATATTTCATATGATGTAAATTTGAGCAGGTTCAGAAATAAAAAGTTAAACCAGAAAAATAACCTGGAAGTTATGAGACAATATTTTTTGCTTCACTTCTTTATTGCACATAAGTGTGGCTTTATGGTTGTTTATACACAGATGTGAATCTGTCCCTATCATCACACTTCACTCTGCAAAGGCAAATAACAGAACCCTTGTAACAAGACCTGCAGTGACAGACAATGTTTTCTCAGTCTACTTTGTCCAAACTGAGTAAGTTAAAGGCACGCTGTGAATAAAACTAAAAACATTCACTTCCGCTTCACAGAGTACTCTAGTATATTAACTGGGATCCCTTTCCATTTTTGTCCATATGTAATTATATTTTAACAAAGGCACAGGCACTGTTTTAAAAACCGACAAGAATGTCCTTTCCCAATTGTTATACAACATGGAAGCCCATCAGAATACAAGTTATGCCTCTGTTTTGTATAACTCTCAAATGCAAAAAATTTGTCACAATCCTTAGTGCTTTCACAGTCCATAAAAAAAATGCTCCCACTGACCTTGAGCTTGTTTCCTCATTTACCTACTTTTTATTTCTAAACTTTTAGTCTCCATGTAACTGTAACTATGCTGCAATGGGACAGCATACCTCCTTAAGTTAAGCCAATTACCTAAAGCGTAGCGGTACAGCTTTTCCTGAATGGCAGATACTCTCACAGATGATGACCAAAAGCAAGCATTTTGAGCAGCATTTTGTTAATCTTGAGGTTAAAGAACTAAAAAGCATACAAAATGATTTGTTTTTCAAGAAGAGACATTCTTACTTGTCTTCAGATCAGATGAAATTGATGGAAATGTAGAATTACAGCCTAAATTTAGTGAGCTGAGTTATACTGTATGTCTTTGAACTGTGCCGTTTGGATGGGTGCAATATTAACATACTGCAGTTGCGAGTCTTTGTTTTCTCCATTACAAACTTTGGGCTGGACGCTGTTTTTAGTCCTCGTACAGAGCTCTAATGAAAGTCAATAGCAGATCTATCTTGGATCAATGGCATTATATGGCCATCTATAGACAAAAGTTTGCAGGTTGAAAAATAGTCATTATCCTATTGGTCATGAAACTGGTGGTTTGATACCTGAAACCAATTTTTCTGGAACCTAATTATACCTTTCACAGAGCTCCAGATGACACGCTATGCAGCAGATAAATTTACCACACCTTGTTCCGTGCACATTACAGACAACACTGTTTCATACAGATTGTTTGGCAAGCAGACAGTAAACAGGTGAGGTAATTTAACAGCTTGATCCTGCCTCACTTTCCTGGTTCTTAAAGAAGCATCCTTCAATTCTAAATACTCTGTTACATGTGTGCATATGAACAGGAATGGTTTACCAAATACTAAGAGACTCCATATTAAAAACAAAGGAAAGTTTTTTCGAGGTAATTTCATTTAGAAAAGAGCAACTTGCGGGAGACAGCACTGCAAACAGATATATATATATATATTTAAATAAGGTAAACATCTTTATTTATATAAATAAAGATGTTTACCTTATTTAAAAATAATGCTATCCCTAGCTTTGGTTAGTTTCCCTATTCTCTAGGTGAAATATTCATTTTCTGAATTAATCTCATTGGAAGAGAAGGGGCAGAACAGAAGGACTATCCGTCTGAGAGCTCCACTGAAGGGTATATGAAGGAACAAGCTGATTAATATTTTACTAGAAAAAAATACTAAATGAAAATTGAATTCGAGAAAAAAAGTAATCACAAGATAAACTCCTTATATCAAAAGTTAAAATTCTCCACTTGCTTTTGACAGCTGCTGTTTTTATTATTAAAGGTTTTGCTGAGAGTCTGCATTTTGATGTTAACATATGAAAATACGTTGACTGGCACAGAAAAACAAACTCATAAATTTCAACTTTAAGTATCTGCTTTAATATATTATTGTACTTTATTGGCAATATTCCAGCAGCAAATGTCTTTTTATTATTGTATCCCCTCTTTGCAATAAAGAGGAATGCTGTTGACTGGCTTCCACTTTGGGAAATATGAAATCACTGTTTCTTGGTAGCTGTGGGCAAGAAATAGTTTTCAAGCCACACTGAAGTTACAAAACAGTGCTCAGAAAAAAAAAATACCTAGCAAGAAATACGCTAGCACTTTTCATAAATTTTCAATACATGGATACAGCAACATAATTTCCAAGCATAAACAGACCCAGCAGAGGAAATATATTATCTTAAATTCCACTGTGTGACAAAAGATGGGATGTTTAATAGCGTAAAACAAGCAGACTTCAGTCTAGTATGGTATGAAATTTGCAAGAGAAACTTTACTATTTTACATAAGTAGTCAAACATCTTTGGCTAAATTCTGTACCCCTAACTGAGGCAAATCTCCCATCAGCTTCAGAAAACTCTCTGCCTGACTACAGATGTACTGCTGAATTCATTCAAAACTTTAAGATGTTTGAGTAGCTGGAAAACAAGTAAAAAGGAGGCTTCAGGCATTTATCCTAGACTCTACTAATAGGGTAAAGAAAGGAAAACTGGTGAAAACTTTATGAGAGAAAAGACAACAAAACAGCTACTGCACCAAATGCTTGTGTGAGTAATGAATACAGCTGCTAACCGTATTGCATCCAAGGATCCACAACAAAACTCAATGACTCACTGACATACAGAAAGTCGGTTGCAGGAGGCACCGTCCTACTGTAAAGAGCAACTGATGGTTTCAGTTGAGTTCCCAGTGGATACAGGTCAATTGCAGTAAGTGCAATGAAACATGATGGTAAGGGCTGTCTTAGGGCAGTGATCATGAAACGATAGCTTTGGTGAATTAAGAATGGCAGGTAGCAGAACTGCTACCTTGGATTTTCACAGGGCAGCCTTTGACCTATTTAGAGGCCTGGCTGATAGGGCACCCTGGAAAATGGTTCAGAAAGGGAGTGCGCTCCAGGAAGGCTGGGCCTTCTTCAGGAGCGAGAGCCTAAAGGCCCGATGTGCAGAAAGTCAAGTTGTCTAGAGAGGTCAGCCTGGCTGACCAAAGAGCATCTTCAGGAACTTGGAAAGAGAAAGAGAGTTTATGATCTCTGGTTGGACAGCTCAGGAAGACTGTAACAATATTATCAAACTGCATAGCAAGAAAGTTTTAAGGAACAAAGCCCAACTGGAAAACAATTTGGTCAGTGCAGAAAAAGACAATAAAAAATGCTTTTATAAATATGTTAACAAGCAAAGGAAGGATTAAAGAGAATCTCAATTCTGTACTGGATGTGAAAGGAAACGTGGTGACAGAAGATGAGGATAAGGCTGAGTTACTAAACGTTTTTTTTGCCTTAGGCGTTATTAGTAAGGTCAGTATTCTCCAGGTACCCATCCTCCTGGGTTGGAAAACTGTGACTGGGAGTGCGATGAAGCCCCTATAATCCAATGGAAAACTGTAAGTGACCTGTTCCACTATTTGAATGTTTGTAAATCTACAGTGCTGGACGGGATACACCCGAGGGATGGAAAGAGTTGGTGGAGGGGCTTTGCCAAGCCACTTTTCAGCAAGGCTAAGTGCTGGATGCTACACTTGGGTCACAACACCCTGCAGTGGTATGGGCTTGGGGGAGAGCAGCTAAAAATTTGCCTATCGGAAAAGAACCAGGGGGTGCTGATTGACAGCTGGCTGAACAGTCAGCAGCGTGCCAAGGTGGCCAAGGAAGTCAATGGCATCCTGGCCTTCAACAGACCAGGGAAGTGACTGTCCGTCTGTGCTCAGCTCCTTCTGTTAGTGACTGAATTTTCTTACTGACTTATTAAGGAGTATACCTTTGGCCCACGTTAACAATAGACTTTATTCCTTATAAAGAAATAAAAAGGCATTTGTTATTTGCCTGGAAAAATGCTATTCTTCCATTTCACATGAACATCAGCATTATTGCTCAGAACCATCAAAAATGCTATCAGTTTAGCCTCAAATAAAATATTTATCATAGTATTACTACTACCACGCAAATAGGAAAAAAACCTTGCGTAGTTTGGCTCCCTAAAACCATAAGCAGTCAACTATTAACCAAAATCAGTTCTGAACTATTGCTTCACTGGGAACATATTCTAATGAACCGTGACAAAATTTACATCTCCACCAAATACTAGCATAAAAATCTGAATCCACTTAGAAATGCACCACTGTTTCCGTTTCCATCTTCAGTAGATAATTTTAGCTTTTCAGATGTAGGACTGGGTCTACAGTCCTACAGATCTAAAGATAAAAGATCGATAATATGAGGTCAGTTTGAAACAGACCTGCATTAAGGCCCAGACCAAATGATGTGGCTAAAATCAAAACAAGTTTTTGTATTTGCTTTCTGGGGAAGAGATCTGTTATTTGTAAATCTAGAATTTTATTTATTTTTTTAAAATCAGGCTTGCCCTGACTTTTGAATTATTCTTCCTTCCTCAGTGAAAGATCACATCAGCTAATCACACATCTCAAAGATATACACATTCCTGCTTTCCAGTTACTTCCATTACTCTCACCAGTTTTTCAAAGTCATCCTATTTACTTACCTGACTTTAAATCTTGCTGTGGCTATCATGCAGGCCCTTCCCACTTCTGTGCTCACACCAGAATTTTTCTACCATTGTCAGTGTTATTGCAAAATAACATGCTATGATTTCTTCACAGCTGCAAACCCAATGCTTTGAAAAGCAATTAAGAGCAAAAGTAGAAATCCAACATCAGAAGCCAGAGTTCCATGCACACATGTAATGCCAATATGTTCGATCTCAGCCCCTCAGCCTTAAGTCTAAGCAATTTTGCAAATGAAATTCCTAAGAAAACAGTGCAGTTGTGCAAAGAAACTCACTTATATTCTCTAGACTAAATCCAGGTTCTAGGAATCTTTTCTCAGAAAAGTTGAAAACAAAAGAAAAGACATATCAATTTAAGAAATTAATTAGAACTTAATTAGTTTCTTTATAACCACTTGAACCACAAGCATTTTAAGCTTATCACACAGTGCTTTTCAAAATTCTGTTTTTCCAGATTCAGTCCTGATGACTTCAGGTCAATTATGTTTGCTCCTAGTCATTCTTTTTCACAATATTTCCAACACTTACCAAACAGTCACTATAATATATTTGAGAACCATGAATGTGTCTGTTTTACTTGCTCTGCTGAAGAGACGCCTGAAAGGCCTTCTCAGCATACGGAGTCATGACTCTAAGACTGCCAGCCAAGCTCAATACATCAAATAATCCAATACAGATATGCACAGAAAGAACACTTCACCCTAAGATACACTAAGATACAGTTTGTAGGGAGCTGATAACATTCCTTCTACCAGTTACTGATGAAGGTGGTGAAAGACACTGTCAGCCAACAGCAAGGACCCTTGAAATTCACTAACAAGGTAAGCTCTGTGTTCTTTAGAAATGGACATCCTATATCCACTTTTCTAATAAAAGATGACCATTAAATAGATAAGCTCTAGACTTTTTTTTTTTTTTAAGGAAAAAAGGAAGCTACTTACCAAATCACAAACAGACTTCTTCCAAAGGTGCTTATACAGAGATGCACATCACCAGCACACACAGGTTGTTTTCTTCTGAGCTCAGACCATGTCTAGTAGTGCCTGTAGTGGTTCATGCTGCAGCTGTCCATGCTTTGCACCGAGGCAATGAAGAGTTTTATTCTTTCCACATCCTCTCAGTTGTGAAGTGTGAGATGCGCCAGATATAAAACACAGGGGATGCATGGTCATACAATACATCTTTTAAGTGCTTTATTTAAATTTTCTTCCCCCCAGTTTGCAGATATTTCATATCCATGTCTCAGCATGTGCATCTCAAAAGCAGGGATTGGTTCAACGTGAAGATAGATACAAGAATCCTGAGCCAACAGCACTTGAAGCACAAATTTGATGAGTGCAGAATCTGCTTAGGGGCTCCAAGTAGGTCTTGTGAACATATGAATAGTCTGAAAACAGTACCCAGAATCCATGTCTTGAATGGATATGCATTTCAGGAAGCCACTCATCCTTTGTAGAGCATGGTCTAGTAATTGCAGGGAATCCATGCTGGCTACTCCATCATGCCCTTCAGAGATGCATTTGGAAATACGGTTCTGTTTAACAGTCAGATGTTATCCACTCATTCATTACAGCTGGGCAGCGTGGTCAGGCAAGCTTCTCCGGCTTCTGCTTTTTCTGGCACTGAAAAGAGAATCCTCCAGGCAGTGCTCTTCTCTTCACACATGAAGCAAAATACCCTGTCCATCCTGGCAGAATTTTATATTTTCTGTATATGAGGGCTGAATGCACAAGGGCCAGTCTACCTGGAAAAAAAAAAATCATAAAAAGTTTGCTTAAGTCTGTCAGTCAAACACAAAAAGCTTCACCTTGAACTGATAAAGTTCACAGGAATTAAGATCAGATAAACCCACTTCCCTTTTATGCCCCTGTTATAAAGGTGGACCGCAGTTACACTGCAACAAGGTCATATAAATAAACGAAACAAAAACAAACCTTCATTTGATTAACAAAGAGCCACATCTGCAGGTGGACAGCTGTTCAAAATGCAAACTCAGCTTGTCAACTTTTACCTTCATTAAAATTATTTTAAAAAGAAGACTTGAAACGAAGTAGTAAAAAACTAAAGCCCGAACAAAATCTAAACTGCTTACTTTCTGACATATCCCATTCTACTGACTAAAAGATAAACAGCATTTTTAATACAACTTTGGGTATGGTTGGATTCTGTATTTGTCTTTATTCTCTCCAGTATTTTTTTTTTTTTAACAGACAGATGAATGGAATGACTTCACTTGATTCATTGGCACTGTTAGAGCACTGACTTCTTTAACTGCAATCATAAATGGTTTCAAGATATGAAACAAGTGTTCCAGCATGGACCATTGAGCAGAATGGAGAACAATGCCTTTCCACTGTCACCACACAAGATATATTTAATGATTGCTACCGTACATTCTGATCAAAAGCGGTTTTAGTCATTTACTACATGGAATTCCATCTTGTTTATATACTCTGAAAAAGCTGCACAGACAATAGCAGCTGCTCGTTGGGATTCAGAACTTCGAACTGATCAGAGAAACATCTTTTATAGACCAAATCCTCCTACCTCCTTTTATTTTCATTTGTTATTATCATATATTTATATAAATATCTTGAAATACAATACTTCAGCACTAGAAAATGCTAATTACTGGCTAGAAAAAAAGCATTCAATCTGTAACAATTTCAGTTTACTGCAGCTGTAAAAATATTACACCGCCACTCCACTTGCAGCTGTTCACGAAAACCACAACACAGCACCTACTGTCATCTTCCACACCTTGAAACATCTTTCAGCATGCAATATTTAGAGCTGTTTGAGAAAGAATAACTTTTGTTTATCAGAATATTTCAGAATTTTATTTTTACCCGTTTGCAGATGAAAGCCAATACTTAGAAAATTCTTGCAATGTTTTAATTGATTTTAATTTACCTGAATTTGTTGTTGTACTGACTTCGATAACATATTTTAGAGACAATAATCAATTTCAAAAATGTTAAATGAAATATTTTGATATTGTATTAAATAGGTATTTGTCTAAATCATGTAGTTGATTTTTGAAGAAAAAGGCGTGGTCACGGTATTTTCCTTCAGTAATTTATCGGATGTCTTTTCTTTCCTAATGTCTGTATTGGGCTCATGTAGCTGCTCAAAGAAACAAAGTCAAATTTAAAACAGGATAAAAGACGACTTCAATTATAACGTACTTCCATTAAGAGGTATGATTCTAACTTCTCATTTATAGAAAACAGAAGTTTTTCCAATATTTAATCACTAAAAATTCTTCTGCGCTAAAGACTTCTCTGTTAAACAGTTTCCAGCGTATGTACCTGTTTTAGGAAGTTACATAATAGAAGGGCACCCATGGCACTACTTGTCAGTCCTGTGAAGCACGCTACCTTTTTGACAAAGTTTGAAAAGATAACCTGTGATCATTTTATTTCAGCAAAAAATTCACCAGGTAATTGAAAGCTGACCCACAGGCAGCAGTGTGGAATAGAGACATCCCACCATGACCAAGAACAGCTGACCTACGCGCGCTCGCAGTGCAGACCATCTGCTGGCACCCTGTTGCTAAAGCTTGACAGGTTGCTCGCTTCTTGCTCAGGCACAAGCGAACACACTGCAGAGCCTCTCCATCTGATCCACACGCTCCTAACCTACACCTGGCAGCAAAAAGTATGAGACAGAGTCAGGTGTTTGTAAACTACTAGCCAGCTTAGATTGCAAAACATAAATGCGGCTCCCATCAGCCCTGCCACTGCTCCACAGGTGATGCCTCTCTGTACCTGTGTAGAACTATTAAAAGTAGCTCTACAAAACTGCTCACAAAAATAAGGAACAGTTTTAACACAAACACGTTTATGGCAGGAACCATGTGGATTCTGACCCCGGTATCTTTCCCCAAGTCCTATGCGTAATACTGCCCATAATCTGCAGTGTTGTTCTCCTGAAACACCTAACAATCCAGTTCCTGACCACTCCTCTAGGCAGCCATTTTGCAGACTAGTCCATCAATTGTAGAAAACTTCTTTCCTCCAAGTAAAGCAGATCGCTTATTTCTGAATGATGGCTTCTGTTCTCAGATTATGTACTGTACCCTTAATTGTGCAGTTTGAAAAAGGTAGGTGATATCCTCAGGATTTCTCTAACCTTTATTTTAGCACACTTCAGGATAGTAACACGGTAATCAATTAAAGCATGCTGATGGCACATGGAGAGTCCTAAATCTCCTATTGACAGCTTATCAGGCAAGTCAGCACTTTTTTGTAATTTTCCATTTAAATGACTCCTTTGCACAAAGCAACCTCAAAGATTCTCAACTGTTTGTTCACTGTCCCATGACGCTGTGATGAAGTTCACAGAATTTATACATTTTAATTTACTTTTAATATATTTTTTAGCTTTGGAGTTTATGTTGACTTCACAACAACAGGTAAGTTCATCTGCAGACAAAAAAAAATCATAAAAAATAAAGAGTACAATTTCCATTTTTAAAAAATTCAGTTATTTCTTTGTACTACATTCTCCATGCTGGAGCAACGTATATTATGAATAATATGTGAAAAAACTCTTTTCAAATGTAGATTATTGTACAGAAAACACGATTTCCTCTGTGAAGAAACCTCATCACTGTGCAGCAGAAATACCTGGAAACAGGAGATGCTGTTTCCTTAGGTGTTTATTACAAAGTACAGTATAGTGAGGAAAAGGAAAGGTGAAGCCTTTTGTTAGCTAAGACTCACTTTCCATGCAACTGCAGTGCTGTGACATTTGCAACAAAGCATAAGAACACAATAAACGTGATATACTGAGAGAGCTTTCTGACATACCTTTTCTATCCTTGAACTCTAAACAAGGACTGCTTCCCCCCCTCTGCCATTATAGACACACTTGAAGTATTAAAATGCAGTAACTTCAGATGGATTTAAATTGTTGTGCAACAATGAATCGCTGTTCTTCGGAATAGCTATACCTGTTTCAAACTGAGGAATATGAACTACCAATCTAGAGCACTCACTGAGCCTCATGTAAAGGTCAGTTATTTTCTGCTGTACATGCAAACATTCTACATGGTATCTCACTTTCATTTTCAGTAGTGAAAATAACACGGAGCAGGTGAGCAAATTTAATTGCATAAGAAAGCGAAGAAATTATTACTAAGAGCAACGCTCATACAGCAAATGCTCTTATAAAACAATAAATTCAAACAAATGCTGAATCCTCATCACCTGCCTGATTATGCCTAATGAGGTCATTAAACATCAGAAAGAATCAAAATAGCTTTGTTAACTCAAAATAGTAGTTTCTTACTCAAAATAGCTCCTCCATGATTGGCTTTTTATGTGGAGACCCAGCGAGTAAGACCTTGAACTATCATGAATGAAAACAATATAAGGTGTAGATTGTACTAGTGCAGTGGAAAGGAAGAGAAATATTTTGACTGAAGAATCTATTTTTCCTAATAAAGGAAGCAGTTCAGATACAGACATGTCCTCATTGCATTTGAATACACTCAAATTACTGAGTACCTTTGGAGGCGTTAGACAACATAGCAAATGAAAGACTCCAATCAAAATTTCAGTCTGCAAGTGGATTTGAAAGGGCAGAAGGAAAAAGAAATAAAAATCTGAGTATTTATTAACCGAATAAATGTTATTCCAATACAGAACCCAAGAATTCATATCGGAGACATAAAGCATGTCAAGGTGATATGCTGAGACAACACTGATGCTGGAATCCTTGAGTCATTCCAGCAATGACCTGGTGAATCCTACAGAAAGGCATTCTGCAGTTAGTGCTGAATCAGATGAGAAGCTCAATCATCTCAATGCCAATCAATGGAAAGGAGCGTGGTGTTTCCCTGGACAGATTCCCTGGACAGCTTAAGGAATTGCAAGAGCACAAAAATCCAAGAACTGCCAAGTCCAGGGATAACATTTAACCAACGCCAAGGAGTTTTGATGACTGCCCTTTGAAATACACTGAAGGGTAAATCCTACATAGGAAACATCCTTGCGGTGTGCATTCTGTCTCACTGAGTTCCGAAGCACACTCCATTTCAGGCTGACAAATTCACCAGATTGCTTGCCAGTCAGTGTAACAAACAGTAACAACATGAACAATAAAGATCCAGACCTTGCCAATATTTTTTGCCTCATCAGCTACGATTTTGTATTCTTCCTTTGAGTATAACTCTGCTTTCCTTCTACAGCCATCAGATCCTTTTCTGTACTTGTTCTGTACTGATTTTAGTAAAGAATAGGAGTCGTTAAAACATTTAGGCAGGAAATTGGGAATTCAGACAATCCAAGTCTAAAGATCAATTTTCTTTTTTTTTTTTTTCCTCCATTGTAACACCACCTGTATATTTCAAAAATAGAAAATACCACAGAATGGTTTGGGCTGGAAGAGACCTTTAAGATCATTTAGTTCCAGCCCCCTGCTGTAGGCAGGGACACCTCCCAGCACAGCAGGTTGCTCACAGCCCCAGCCAGCCTGGCCTTGGACACCTCCAGGGGTGGGACTGGGGCATCTGCAAAGTACTATTTTAAAAAAAAGGACATTCCAAAAACCCAAATGGTAATTGATCTCTTCTCTGAGGATTAAGAATACATGGGAATTAGAACTCTGCACTTATAACATCATAGATCCCTTCTCCAGTGTTATGCAAGCATTAACATCCCCAAAATGATCTGTTTCTTTAAAGTTCCTGAACAATTATCTGCAGTTGGGCATTATTCTAAAGATCCACGAAGAAATACAATAATAGCAAACCAACAGCAACAGCACGGTCTTCTTTCCTCTTCTTATTTGTATGTTTCAGCATAACAGTTCATAAATACCTAAGTTTAAGGCACATTAGCTAAGTGCAGTATTAAGGAAGATGAAAGAAATTTGGCAAATGTTAGAAGGATAAGTAAATAAATAATCTAATTACAGATAAATTGGAAATGCATCAAATATAGAATCAATTGACATTTGGCTAAAATATGACAATAACTTTCTACAGCAGTAATGATTTTTGTTTGATGTCCATCCTCAGTTTCCACAGACCATGAGCAGGCGCACTGAAGCATTAATGCAAACTATTACTACAGAAAAACACCTTTAACTTGAAAACAAACCAAAACCCCACAATGAAGAAATTACAAAAAAAAAAAATTCTGCTCTTTTTTTTGAGATCTGTGAGACTTCCAAAGTCTTGTTTTTCAAATTTCTGTGTGTTCAAGGAAAGCAACATGTTAGTGAAAAGACAAGAGCGCGTGGCTTATGGGAAGCTGGCTTGTTCAAACCAGAGGAGGGGCATCCCTGAGCTCTGCTCTCTGATGGCAGCAACGGGACCAGAAGGAATAGCATGGAGTTGAGCCACAGGAGGGTCAGGCTGGGTGTTAGGAAAAGGTTCTGCACCAGAGTGTGGTCAGGAACTGGCAAAGTGAAGGCTGAAGCACATCTTAAAAACAATTAACTTACATAAACAAAACTTAAGGGCACCACCAATACTTTGTCATTTCTTCTCACGTTGTGTAAGAGCTCTTAAGTGATGCCTTACTGTTTAAAAAAATTGGTTGTGCTTTCAAACTGCTCAAAGCCAGACTCCCTAGATTTGGAACTGTATCTGCATATTTTTGTTGTTTGTTTCATGGATTTTTCCATGGTGGAGTTACTTGTGGTGTCACCTTGCTTTGTTGCAATGAGGCCACCACAGTGAAGCACGAGGATGTGCTGACAGCCTTATGAGGAAATATGGTAGCTATTGTAAACTTTAAGTGTAACTCCCAAATAGAAGCTTCTTCAGACTGCAAAGACCAAGTCTACCAAAATTCTGGTATGCAGCATCATGCCCAAATCCAGGCACAATCCATGTCTGCTGAACAGTTCTGTCTTTTCAGAGATATGTAACGGAGATAAGAAAAACCTGGAGATGATAGAGTATCAGTAAGCTGAAGCGACTTTATTGCTTCTGATAGGAAATTCTCCCAGGATTTTACAGAAGCTTAATAACTATGACCAATGCAACCTTCATGGTGCAACACAAAACATATGACCCTACTGGAAGATTTCCCAGAGCACAACTCCTCTGTGAGTTATCAGGGAAGTAATTAAGCAGAGAAACTTTGTTGCTTTTGATGAACAAGTCTCACAAGGATACTCTGATGACCAGAAATAGGAAGAGTCCTGCTTCTCTTCCCACTTTCACTGTTGTATTTGTGGTGTTTTTAACTGCCTCGGATGTACAAAAGGGTAGAAGCAGTAATCCAAATGACATTTACAGGCTGTGGCTAGTTCACCGAGCACATCTAATAAATTCACATTTGCCCATACTTCTCATTAATGAGGTCTAATAAAAAACTTTAATTCTGGACAGTATCATTCACTGCAGCCTTTCTGGATTATGATGCCTATCTGAACTTCTCAGTTAACGATGCTGTTATTACTATAGGTAATACAGTTAGTTTGAGTAAGATCAATAGGTCCCCAAGATCCTATACAGCCAGGAGGTAAAGCAGAACTACCACATTGGTATTGCTACAGTAATCATTGCCAACATTAGTCCAGAAAAAAAAAAAAAAAATCCCAAAATGTTCCAAAAATCCTTCCTACCCACGTATCAGCTAATGCCTTTTCTAAGAGTGCTGAACATCAGACGTTCACCGAAATCTTAAACAAGGTCCTCTATCTTAATCATCATGTATTATCTTCTAAATATCTTATTTAGCTCTGTGGCAAATCTCTCCATCAAAACACAAAAAATATTACTAAGTTCTTTAATATCAGGGATTTATGTTTTAGTTTAACAATGTTACCTACAATTATTTACACAGCACTATCTGACACAAACAAGATGTTATCTGTGAAGCTCACATGAAAATCCATTAAAGCAATCTTTCAGGGACAGTTTAAATATACTGTTCCCAAGGTAAACTTCTTTGCTATAACATAAATATGAATTTGTAAAAGCTTCTAAGCAATAATTTACTACTTTGCAAGGTTGGCTTGGTAAACAGTTGTGCAGCGATTCTAGCTGGAACGCATTTAATTACACACCTAAAAGACAGCATTCTCAATAACTTGTTCTTAACCCCCATTCTGAAGGCAAGCTTGCCAAATTTCTACTATATATTCAGCTGATGAAAGAATAATAACACATACACAAAAAAGAATAGATGGGCATAGATATTAAGGTATTAACAAAGTAACACGGATCCACTTGGGTTCTGAACAACCAAATAACCTGGAAGCTGTTCAGCTGCTACGACCAGGAGAATGGTTGTGAGAAGCACTTCGGTGAAACTTTCTAATCATTGACAGAAAGGATCTTTCCAATTTGAATAAATCTTTCATTTGAAAAATTACAAACTATCAAAATAAAATATTTGAACAAATAACTTATTTCAGATTTTGTCTGTGAGCTTGCAGTATATAAATAGATGGAGCTTTATTCTGCTTCTTGAGTTCATGCTGAGTGCCAGTGACCTAAAAGACTGTGATGTCAATCAGTATAGAAGGAGATATTCTCTTCCATGGCACAATCACTTCCTGCAATTAGAACCAGGGCTTTATTTGCACAGAGCCTAATATTATACTGGAACCTGCTAGCATGTCATGCTGCTGTTAGAAATCAAGATATTCTCCATCTCAGCAAACACTTAACAGGGCTGTTACCTACCTATTCCCTACATAAATTAGGGCACAAGAAGAACACAGATGTAATTCTCTCTGCAAACACAGGAACAACCATAGAATTATTCAGCTCATTTACTGTCTGTGCCTTCCTGGACTCTGTGGGCAGGAACACACTTGAAGAATTGGGATGCCTTTCAATCTCTCTTCCCATATTTTCTCCCACCAGCATCGAGCCCAAGCCAGCAGATATTTCTGCTGAAAATTATCGGATCATAACAATGACACATCTCAACAAACTTATATAACTGTGTTGTCTGTTCTACTGATTACATTGAAAGTCTCAATCAGCTTTTGCTAGTACTTCAGAAAGCAAATAGGAAGCGAAGAGTCATAAGAAAATGCACAGTCAGAAGGCAAGGAAACAAACAGAAATCACCATCATTTTTAAGCGCCACGGAATTAAACTCACAGCTTCCGAACTGAAGTAGAATAGTACAACAGCATATATACAAGCTATATTTGGCTGGAGGAAGAAAGGAATTTCCATGAGCACAGTAACACGGTGTCAACACTGGCAGGGTGGACAACCTGTCTGGGTACAGCTACCTGATTGAGATAACGTTATCTGCTTCTTGACTTTACTGCCCAAGCAAAGGCTCTTTCCCGAAATACATCATGTATCTCTCCAACCACCAGCGGTACCCGAGCACTGCTATGTTCAAGTTGAGATCATTTGACCGTATTTTCACGGACAAAAGAAAGCAGCATTCACATAGCTGTCTGTTACAGATTATTGTAATAAATAATAATATTTTTTTTTTTTTCTGGTCTGCAGGAATCTGAACTGATAGAATACATTTGGTGAGTATCTCTGCAGAAATCATAACGTGAGAAACACAGCAGATCTTTGAAAATCTGCAGTCACCTTTGATGATGAAGCAGTAAATAACAAAGAATTCCCAGTCTTCTAATTAACATGAGAAATGTTAGCAGAGAAATGTTTGCAGTTCTTTAGATATGCTATTGCAATGTGACTTGCAAAATCAGGAGAGGTAGACTGAATAGCTGAACATTCTGACAGTTTAACTGGAATTTCTTACGAGAAAGTTCTGCTGCATCATCCAGAGAATTCATCACAGACTGAAGATAGAAGTGCACACGATTCAAGTGTATCCTGAGAGTTTTTCTTTCTTTACTTTCACCCTCCAAGTAAGTGTAATACTTATAGTATCTACTCTAAACATGCTTTAAGCAACGTATTTGTCTGTCAGTTTTAAAGAACCGTGTTCATACAAATAAGAATGCCACTTGTGTAGCTGATGGTTCCTTGTCATCTTCATCAGGCAAGTACTAGCACATTTTCATGCAAATACAAACTGTTAGAAAGCTAGAGACAGACCAGTGCAAGAGACTAAAAACTTCACAACAAAAAGATCTGTGTAATCTGTTTAGCACTGTAATATCGTAGGGATAGAGAAATTTTACCTAGAGGCTAACGCACGCAATTTTTTTTTTGTAGTTACAAGAAACTCTCTTCCAAGACAGATTTTGAGATTAAACATTCCATCTGATTGATCAATGGATGAAGCAAACTCAACAGACTAAGACATCTACATATAGATGGAACTACCACGTGACGTGGAAACGTAACTGAAAGTGCCATACAGGGGTAAATAAGGGACTGCATTCCCAGCCTCTTCTTCACTACTATGCTTGCAGCTCCTGCCTAAAGCTGAACTTCATGCATATCCCTGTTGGAGCTGCAAAGGGCACCTAACCTCAGCTCCTGCTTTCCAGGCTCCTGTGGGGTAGATATTGCCTGGGGAACACTGCTCCCTGCAGCACCTCTGTGCCATTTTAGCCAAAGGAATCTTGGCTCTGTTCTCTGCTGGAGGCTTTATTCCCTGTAGGCACCCCACAGGCACTGAAACAGCCTTGCATTTGGATGCTGAAACTGGATGCCATATCCAAATTAAGCAAGAGAGATCAAGCCACAACCCAGTTTGGATTCGTCTGTTTCTTCCAAGTCCCGCCCTTCCACACACACAGCAAACCGCAGACAACACAAAACAACCAACCAACCACAGGCAAAGCAGTTCTCTTTGGTACTAAAGATATGCCTTGATCCCGTATGTATTTCTTTTC
The DNA here is from genome assembly GCA_028571105.1 of Tragopan temminckii. Classification (NCBI taxonomy): domain Eukaryota; kingdom Metazoa; phylum Chordata; class Aves; order Galliformes; family Phasianidae; genus Tragopan; species Tragopan temminckii. Next base: position 2,877,020 of record JAOWBP010004330.1, read on the forward strand.
ATCCACCAGGTAATTGTTTCCTTTTTGGGTGGGTAGGCAGGCAGGGAAAGACAGCAATCTTTCCCAGTTCTAGTCTTTGAGGATTATTAGGGATGTCCAAACAGGGTCATTCTGGCCACCTTGGCCACTCATGGTCAAACAGTGCTAGAGAGCAGCGCATTCCGTTGACTGTATTAAGTACCTAAAGCTGCAGAATGCACAACTCATGACACCGAGCAACTGGCATTGAGGTGATAAAAAATTAATGGTTAGCATGGTGGAAAGAGAGCAAGTCTTTTAAACTTCATCTAAAGGATAAAAGAAAACAATCTTTAACATTCCAGTTGGCTGTACTTTATTACAGTGATTACAAAACACAAGATTTTGACTTAAGATGAATCTTCCCTTATAAAAACCTGTTCATTAAATAACCGTCATGTTCCTACTTCAAAAAATAGAACATAGTTTTTCCTGGTAGAAGGAAGTAAGCATTTCTTAGCATCCCAAGTTTGCCTGGCTAGATTTCCACACTTCAGGAGAACATTACATAGCAATAAAAAGAAACGTTCACATTGCTTAAAGGCTTGGAACTTACTATACTTTCTTTCCTCTTTAGTTCCAAATAAATACGTACCAGGACGGCAGCTGGTAAAGGAGGTGCCAGGTACATAAATCAAACAGACAGAGCCTTGAGGGGAGAAGGCCTCAAACGATAAATAATTACCAATTCTACAGAGGTTGATTACCGCACGTCTGATTAAAACAAGACCTGGATGAAGGCACAAACCTGAGCAAATAAGAAGACAAAAAAAAAGCTTCAGCTTTGGTGCCTGAGCTGAGCTGCAGTGCAAGGCATCTGGGCGCCGCAGTTCTGCACAGGATACAGACAGCAGACTGTCTCCTGTGCTGGGAACCCTTGGCTGTCAGGGACTCATTTGCCACACCTTCAAGCTGGGCCTTTTAATATCTCACATAGCTCTGGAAAGTTCCAGTTTCTGGGTGTCTGTAATTTCCAAGATTTCCTTTCATGCCACCTTTATTGCTCTACTACTCAAGCACTCTCCACTAATGCACTAAAAGGCTTAACATCTAACATAATTGCAGCTCGGTCTCTGTTGGAGAAAATTAACTTGTGTGAGTTGCTTTTCTGCAGCACGATGGTTGCCAGTTACTTTATAGTTTTTTTTTTTAACCTCCTTTTTATTCCCTTTTAAAGAAATAATTTCACAATAAATATTGATACAGTTAAAAATGTTTTCTCTTCCATGATTTAATGGGAACACATTTTCTAATAAGTTTTTCAGCATTTTAGACTTATGCCAGTGATAATTTATTGTAATTGCTTTGAGTTAAATCAGAGCACATCTTTTCAAATGCAACATTTTTACACACTGTCAGAAGCTTAATATTTTAGTTTTAAACGAATGAATCTGAAGCACCAGACTCCTCTTGACTTTTCCAATACTGAACCAATAAAGTGAAATTATGACACCATGAATTTTTTAGTCTCTGAATAACCCAAATGTGTCTTAGCGCACCAATTATTAGTTAGCTAAAAGGATGAATGGAATAGCTGACCTTAAAACAAAGACAGATACCAGATTCTGAAAACATAGCTCTTAAACTTTGGCTGCTAAATAAAAAACATGACTTTCCAAAGCAAGTCATACTAAAATATTAATCACACGTAATCAAAGCTTTCAGCTACAGACTGCTTATTCAGATCCCTAACCTTTAGGAATTATGTTCTCAACCAAAATTCCAGGGAAATGTGGCATGGGGAGCTGACAGGATCCTGAAGCTAGGGATAACAGTGCACAGATGGATACACACTCAGCCTAAACGAACAGCGATGCAGATAAGCACACAGCCAGCGGATCACGAACCTTACGTCAGAGCTTAGAAAAAGCTGGTTCGCAGGCAGGTAGTGGCCGAGCTGTAGCAACCAGCCAGGATCACATCTTTTGAACTCCAAAAAAGTGATTCAAAACTTCTGAAGCCCACAGATCAATTTGAACTGTGCTTTATCGTAACAGTGATTAAAGTTCCCTAACTTACTTCAGCCATAGGGAGGGGGAAAAAAAACAAGGCAGCGAGTTACAGAAGGGCTCAGAATCTGCTCAGAGGAAAAGGATGGATTGCTGGAATGAGATCCATGCCCAGGCCTCTCATACCCAAAATGCATAGGTTTCAGTCTTCTCTCAAGAAAAACAAGAAGATTGTGTAGAAGGAAAAGAAAAATGCTAAATGCAAAGCTCGCTAGCCTCTACGAGATTTAGTACCAAGGTTATGAAAGAAGGCCACTAACTTGGCCTGATGGAAATATTCTGCTCTCTAACTGGTGATGGAATAAATTCATTTGCTGGAAAATCCTGGTTGCATCTCGCTACTAAATCCACATCCAATGCCAACACAGGGACATCACAGACACCCTAGCAGCCCCTTCTGCGGTATTGTAAATGTCGACTTTTTTACTAGTGTCTTTATAGATATTTGAGTATCCAACATAAAATATTCCATTACAAAGGGGAATGCTAATAAGAAGCTATAATGCAGCACGCCAAGGGCAATGATCAGGCAAACAGGAAGAATTATGAAAGATATATAAATACATTTGGTTTTTCACTCTAAAAGGTTACAGCACACACGTGCACCAGATACGCTGTAACATTTGCTGATCTGTGTTACTAGTGCACTCATTTTAGGAAAGATGAACTAAGTCACACCTATTACAAATAAAGCACAGTCTGTGTGACAAAGAACCAGAGACTTTTAATACGTGCTGACACTGTTTTCTTCATGCTGGACTGGTGGAGTTTTCACTTGAAAAAGACGGGTTCCAGTGAAGATGCTTCCTGTGATGCTGTGCGTGGAGTTTCAGCAGAATGGAAAGCTTTGCGACCACGTGAGGCTCTTATGACAAATGCCTGAAGGAATTCATATACGTGCAGTCAAAGGAGAGTTAAAGCAAAGCTGCCTCACGGCACCCCCAAATTCTGATGGGGTTTAAATGTCCTCTAACATTAAGAGGACAGACAGGAAGAATATCTAACCCAGAATCAACCAATGAATTTCCAAGGTTTAAAAAAAAAAAAAAAAGTCAGACATCTTAGTAAAGCTCAAACATGATTTGTCCGTAAACTTGCATGGGAGAAAAAAAAAACTGCCCAGAATTTAATATAACAACTATCAGCAGTAACTCAGAGTTGTGCAGTACAAAAGCTCTGGAAGAACAAACACATTTTGTAGAGCACGTGGTTCCATCATGCTCCCTTTGCTAACATGTACAAAGGAAACATGGGATTGGTAACGATAACTCCACTTTAGTACACAACTAAGAGAAATTTGTCTCCAGCTCACGTTATAATTTTATTCCCAATGCCCCTAAATTGACACATGTCCAAGAACCTGGTGGGACAAAATTTCTGTACCATGCTGAACACCTGCAATGGCACCATATGACAAAGCTGCGGAATAGCAAAAAGAGCACAAGGAGCACCGTATTTCAAGAGGCAAAAAAGATTCCAGAGTCAGAATTGTACCCAGTGCTAACTTGGTCAAAATCAGCGTGTTGAAGTTCAACAGTAAATTCTGCTACATTTTTAGTCAAAAAGAAACCCAAGCAAGCACAGTCTGTGAGTCTGAAGTAAAACAAATGTATTAATTTACAGCACAGCTAAACTGAGTAGCCACATTATCCTGAAGGCAGCCTGCTAACTCACAGAGTCGGAAGTAAATAAATCACATATGACTGTGATAAATGATCAGTGCAGGATGTGTCAGAGTGCAGGCCTGATCAGCCATCATGCTGAAATGCATGCACTACCACGGGAGGTTTGGGAGCCTGCAAATATGAAAGAGACTCTTGTTAGTGTCAGAACTAGGCAAATGATTTGCCATGAATTAGTACAGAAGCAGAGCTTAGCCCACTGCATGTTTCTGAATGATCAACAAGCAGGTAGTGTGTTCTTTTTTCCTCGTGTGCCAGCTGGTGTTGTCCTACTTTTTTATTTTTTTTCCCAGAAATGTAAATTCCAGTTATTTTTCCTGAAGTTACTTATTAATAATATCATGAATGATTTAACTCAAGACATATAATTCACCTTATCCTCAAAGTCCTAATGCTTCATGCCAATGTTAGCAGAAATTGTTACTGAGAATCCTTCCATCCCAAAATAAAGCATCACTGAAATAGCCTGGATGGCAGAGAGAGCTATTTACTAAGGGAATGGATCCCATTCCTCTTTACGTTTCTAACCTCAATCACATTTGTGTTGCATTTTGGATCTTTGCGTACCTTTGACAGGTGCAGAGACATATGACTTGCAATTCCATGCTTGAGGGCACGTGCAGAAGAAAAGCTTTATCTTTTTTTATTAAAAAGAGATTAACAAGGAAAACTGTCAAAACAGAAAAAAACCACCATCGATATAAACACTGAAAAAAAAACAACAGTGACATTTCACAAAATTCACATGAACATCAATAATGAAAGTAGATTATAGACCTCAGTAAATTACAGGACAGACTAGCACCGTGGCAGCTCTAACACACTCAGTTGGGGCAGCAGTCCCACAGATGGCTACGTACCAATGCAGTGCACGCCCAGTCAGCGCACACCACGGGTTCTGCTCAGTCCTACCAGCTCAGTGCTGAGTGAGACTGGGACACTGCAGCGCGCCAGAGTGTGCAGGAGACACACAGTTCAGGAAGTCAGAGAGGTCTGAGTTTCAGGCAGACTCCAGCCCTCAGCGTAAGATTCATCAAAACTGCCAAACCAGGCAGAGAGTAAGATCCCAGGATCCTGACTGCTGAGGATAACTCCAGCAGCAGACCTCAGATGACATCTGCAGTCTCTTCTGTGCCCCTCACCTCCTACAGGTCTCCTATTTCTTCTCACAATTCCAAGCCTGTGAACTGACAACAATAGCTCAGAAGAGTAGTTCTAACTACAGCTGAGGACTGTGCAGAGAATGGATGTAAAAGCAGCCCTCATCTTGTCAATCAGCCTCATCATAAGCATCACATTTCTCCTTCTCCAGACCCTAATCATAGGCCAAGACTAATACTAATCTCAGAGATATAACACAGGTAATAATTGTAACCCCTCATGGGGTTTACACTGCTTCTTTTCAGAATCTAAATTCTGAGAGCAGTATCACGGGATGCTGTTAGCCTCCAGGCTAAGACTATAGAGATGATATCACAGAATTGCAGAGGTTGCAAGGGACCTCAAAAGATCATTGAGTCCAACGCCCCAACATAAGCAGGTACCCTACAACAGTTTGCACAGATAGGCATCCGCAAGTCTTGAACATCTCCACAGAAGGATATTCCACGACCTCTCTAGACAACCTGCACCATCACCCTTACTGTAAAGAAGTTCTTCCACTTGTTTGTGTGGAACATCTTACGTTCAAGTTTTAGGCCAACATCCCATGTCTTACCACCACACACCAATGAGGAAAGCCTGGCCTCATCCATTTTCCTCCCACCTCCCTTTAGATATTTATAAACGTTAATCAGATCGCCCCTCAAATATGTAGATATGTAGGCATAATACATCCTCTCTCGAGATACGTAGGCATATTTTTGACTGAATCATCTCATCCCACTTTCTATAGAACTCCTGCATCCTCCTTTCTGAACTTCAAACTTAAATGTAGGCTGAGACTAAAGCTGCAGAACATGACAGTGCTCTTGGTCACGGGACGCACAGGCAGCGCTTTTACTGCCTGTGTAAGCCACTTGTTAGACACACCGTCCCTCCGTGACTCCGTTTTCTACTTCTTGATCTCTGAATCTCACTCTAAGCTGAGATGAAAGCCATGAGACTCCCCAGTCCCTGAACTTTATTATTTCAAACAGAGGTCTAGTTTTACTCCTTGCCTTAACTGCAGCAACATCTTCTGTTCCCTGTTCTTGGTATGTATCTGAGATTTATTGTTCTCAGAAGCCTCACTCGGATCCCATCCCCAAGCACAGCCTAAGCCCCAGGCCAGCAACTCAACCTGTTTAATCAGTGCAGAGAGCACAGTTCCTCTAGCAGCTGTCAAATTACCTTAGCAGCCCTTTTGAGCCTTACTGTTACTGTGCGTTCTGAATCTGTATTTTTCAGGACCTTACTCCACCGGCTGCTGGTCTTGTTAGTTGATGGGGATTTCAAAAGGGAGGTGCTAAGTGTCCTTCCTCTTCTACATGCTATAATGGTGGGCAGGCTATAGGCACACCCACTGTGGCTGCCAGCCTCTGGCAACCTCACTGAGTGCAAAATACCAGTCATTCAGACAGACGTCATTGATGCAATCCTGACTAAAACTCTCATGGGGGCGGCACACCCTCGGCATCTTTGAAGAAGTAACTCTCGCTTAGCATTTAAATATTTCCAGAATATCTTATTTCAAGACAACAGTTGAGTGATGTGGTGCTTTTATTTTTAGTGATGTGAAATAGACACAAACTGTTAAATTTCACCTTTAATCGATCTCAGCCAGGCCTTGGGCACCCACAGCTCTCTGGGCATCCTGCGCCAGGGCCTCATCACTCTCTGAGTAAAGAATTTCTTCCTATTACCCAACCTAAATCTCCCCTAGATTAATTTAAGACTATTCTCCCTTGTCCGACCGCTATCTGCCCGTGTAAACAGGCAGTCTTCTTCCTGTTTGTAAGCCCCATTTAAGCACTGGAAGGCTGCAATGAGGTTTCCCTGGAGCCTTCTCTTCTCCAGGCTCCCTCAACAAGCCCAGCTCCCTCAGCCTGTCTCTACAGGAGGGGTGCTCCAGTCCACTGAGCATCCTTGTGGCCTCCTCTGGATGCAATCTAACAGCTCTGCTCCACATCTCTTACACTGGGACCTCCAGACTGAATACAGTGCCCCAGGTGGGATCTCACAAGAGCAGAGTAAAGGGCAGAATTCCCCTCCCTCGCCCTGCTGGCCATCCCACTTTTGATGCAGATAAGGACACAGGTGGCTTTCTGGGCCACAAGCGTGTACTTCTGGCACGTGTTGAGTTTCTCACCGATCAACACTCCTAAGTCCTTCTCCTCAAGGCCGCTCTAGATTGACCTAGCTTACCATAAAATCACACTTATCAAACTTACTATTATCATTTGATTATAAATTTCTTGCTTCGTTTCGATATTATTGGCAAAATGAGCAAGTGAGGGCCATAAAATTAATTAAAATCTTAATTAAGGGGATTCTTCTCTGCATTCTGCAATTAGATAAAGCAGTAAGTTATTATAATTCCCTTTAAAAAGACTAAGAGGAAGAGAGTTACTTAGCAAATGGTGGGAAGAGACAAAGTATGTGATTTTTACGCTACATATGTGATTTGTATATGTTGTATATCAGCTAATGTGAATGCATCACCGATTTGATAAGATATGAATCCATTTGTCTTAAATGCCATCACAGATACTGAGCTTGGTTTATATTCCACATATCCCTGAAGTTCAAAATTATTTAGACCTCAGGTATTGAAATGTATGAAATGTATCACAGGAAACAGCAAGCCGAAACCTTTCCTTCTAAGTTAATATGAAAGAGTTTTTATCCTTTTGGGAGCAGAGCAGACAGTCAAAACCCATCAGAATATTTTTTCTAGTATTTCTCACCTGGGCAAAAAAAAATTGGAAATGCTACAAGAAATAGTTTTATCATCTCTTGTGACCAAATTGGAAGTCTCATTATTCTTGGTGCTGGCTAAAACTATCATTTTCAGACTCTAGCAATAACATGAGACCTTCAGTTTGCATTATTAGAAAATAAAAAGTTTCTAAACTGTCATATTGAGTACAAAATCATAATAAAATGATCAATGGCTAAAAAAAAAGCATGAAAAGAAAACCATTATTTTAAATAAAATTGTGACTTTGATAAAGAATATTAATATTAAACAGATATTAAGTATCAGTTCGGATCTGGACTCAGCCTCAAACATATCTCATCAACAAGCACCAACAGAACAGTTCCCTGTACAGCAAAAAGCTAACAGCAACGATCATAACATGTTACAGCCTGAATGGACAAGGAGCAAAGATATCACCACGATTTTAGGTAACTGCAGTAGCAGGGGATCTAGCAGGCCCATTTTTCAGATGATTTTATATGGCTGAGTACATCACCCATCCCCACTTCCCGACTTCCCTTTAGAACAGAAATAAAACTGCAACAGATATGGCTACTTTGAGCAGGGGTAAAATTTCTGTATGTCCAGGGATTAGTTGAAGCTTTAGCTCATCATCAACACACAGCGGAAAGGTATCTTAATAGCATGAAGCACAACAGCACATCACATAGTGCATCTGATCCTTATCCATCTTCAGCTACAGCCACTGTTCAGTGTTGGAGAACCAAAACAGAACAAAGACATCAACTCAAAGACTGCATGATGTACAAAGAGGTAAAACAGTTTGTTACTGCATTATTCAAGTATGCACTGCTAACCTGGAAAGCTTAACACAGTGTAGACAAACATTATTTTAGTCTCTTTTCAAACACCTCTGGTGACACAAACTTGCTGAGCACCCAAGGATTTATGGCCCATACTCCATTTTCACCTTCAAAAACATATTCTTTGCGTTACATAAGATTTCCCAAACACTTGCCAAGACCATGGCAAGATGAAACAGCACTGCACTTTGCTAACATGATGGCAAGGTGAAATACTATTTGTAAATTATGCTCCAGCATTACAGTAAATTAACGGGAGGGGAATGAAAAAAAATGATGAAACAATTTCAATCCAACAATTAAGAAAATTTGATCAAAGTAATGGTAATTTTGAAAAGCATTCGGTGCACAGAAAGGCAGGTCTCAGTTACTGCTAAACTCATATCACCAATAACCCCCTAACAATTCAACCAGCTCCGAACCTTTTCAGGTTCAGAGGCCACTAACATTCAGCTAAGAAGCTTTAGAAATGTAGATTAATGTTTCATGCTCTAGGGAGCAAGCTCATCATCAACTGTGTTGAGAAACTCTCTTTTCTCCTTTAGGGAACCGAATTACATAATCAGTTAAGTACATTATAGTTCCTTAGCTCTTTCTAAGCCCTTGGTACAGTAACTTTTATTGGGGTAGGAGGACCAGTGTTCTTTGTAACAATGCCAACTGTGCACCAGTATGTTACAAAATAAATACATTAGCAGTATTCTATCTGTGCTGCTCTTACACTCTTATTCCATTTAATTTCATCCATTAAAAAGTATCACCTCTTTTCTATATGTGCTCTTCGACCATGAAACAGACCATGCTTGCAATCACACACCCCAGTGCTCCCCTGAACAACCAACAAATCTAAGAGCACAAGCGTATTTTGGGACTCCTACCAGTACCTCCCCTTTGTCATACAGGGATGGAAAGCAGGAAAAAAAAGTTCCAAAGCGACATTCATTATTACGGTCATATCTTATGGGAGATACGGCCACTGCCGCCAATCCGTGTTGCTACTTTAACTGAACGTGCAGCCATGTGATGAGAGATATAATGAGATTTTTAACAGAGGGCTGCATCTGAGTGTTTAACAAAAAAGATTCAGCTGGGGTACAATGAACTGTTATTTATTTCCATTTGAGTTTAGCAAAGGTTGTCCTACACAACTGTGAAACAATTTTACACTTTTTAAATGTATTAGCTTTGTACTGAAACAGTAAATAAACTATTTATTTGGATTTTTTTTTAATCTCAAAATGGATTTAAAAGGGTGTGTAGCGAGTTTAGCACCACAGAGAGCAATTTTTTCACGGCAGGCTAATAGGATTGCAAAGGGTTATTTTGCTGGAGAGCAGATTTTCAGATGCTTTCTCTCTAATGAAGCTTTTGTTCCTCACTTACAAAGTGCTTTTTGTCTTTCCTTTTCACCTTATTTTTTTCCCTTCTTTTAAACAAGACAGGGAAAGGTGAATTGCCTTGGAGAACCAAGTTGCCATTGGACTAAATTAAACCTTAAAAGATCAAAGCTTTCAAATTCATGCTGAGATCAAACTGGGATCTTTGGAAGACTTAGAAGGAAGGAAAAACTCATCTTTACAATTTGTCTACAAACACGTTGCTCTTCAGTTGCCAAAAATATGCAGGAGGAGGATACTGTGTGAAAAAACAATCTTCAGTGATAGCATAGCAGCTTTTAGAGAAATCGATCTTTCCTGAGAGTGGGTGAAATTCACCTCTGTTCTGAGAGTCCTCAGGTCTCATCCTGGCCATGTAGCCTGTTCATTTAATTCTCTAATGGCTCAGTGGTTGTGCTATAAATTTTATCCCATGTGACCTCCTAAGTCTACGCTCCCTGAAGATTATAAATAATGTTAAAATATATAAAGAAAACTTCTAGAGCAGCAGGGGAAAAAAAAAAAAAAAAAAAAGAAAACCAAACCCAAACAATTGTGGAGCAAATTACCTGGAGCTACTCAAAAGCTCTTGTGGCTAAAACAGTCATTTAATGGTCCACAGGGGCTAAAACAATTTTTTTGAGGCTTGGAAACAGTCTGGCCATAGCTGCATGCTCTCCCAGCAGCACTGCATTGCCCTGCCAGTTAGACAGCCTGACTAACCGGGAAGGCTAGCTTTTAATTCAATGAATTTAGCAAGGTCAAGCCATGCTAGTTTGAAAACGCATTACTACATTTCACCGCATGGAAGATTTAGTTATGTAAGAAGAGAAACTGCCTGTCTGGAAAGGTGAAACAAAGCTTATAACAAGTTTTATTATTACCATAGCTGCCCCAAAACCAAAAAGAACTGTACTGTTGGACAAAGGATTCAGAAACCGTTCTCTCACTTAAGTCTTTCACATCAGAGCTTGCTCTCAAGGAAGGATGAAGCTCCTGCAGGCCACCAGCCCTTATCAGTCTTCCACACAGCATATTTCTGATAACACTGCTGAGCACTGCATGCAAAACCACCACCACAGCAAGCCCTTTTTGCAGTACAGGTTTTACATACTGCTGTTTTACCTTCAGAAATCTCAGGATGGAACTTCCCAGTTCCATCTCCGCCACCAGCAGGAGAACGTTCTAGAACGGTACTGATCTCTGCCTGCGGCAGCACAGCCTTGCTCCACCCATGAGCAGCTAACAGCTGCAGGCTGAGGCAGCTGCCCAGGCTGGGCTGCCCTCAGGGACACAGCCCAGGGAACGCCTCAGACAGCACAGCCACAGCACAGAGAACGGAGCCAGGAGCCGTTGGGCCTTCAGCAAATTCAAACCAACCAATCAGAGCCAGCCTCCCCGCCGTGCTGGGGGCTGCAGCGCCCCCTGCAAGACACCGAGGGAGCCCGGGCCGCCCGCAGCGCTGTGGGCTCTGCTGCCCCGCGGCGGGAAGCTGTGTGGCCGTAAAGCAGCCTCCCTGAGCGCGCCGCTTGGCTGTATTTGGTCTTCCCACCGTTTTTGAGCTTATACTGCAACACGGGTGTAAGCACCACTCCACTCTCAGCATGAAAAGCCATCTGCTTTTATCCTTTTCATTTCAGTCGAATTCATTATTTCAGTTTTGTTGAGGAAGCCTGACTTCCAGAATGGCGTTCTGCCTACATGTGAAGGTGTCGCAGCTCTGAGGGTGCCCACCGGGCTCCTGAAACCCCCTGCAAGCAGTACTGCCCTACCAGAGACAGCAGTTCCAATGGGTGGTCCAACAGCAGTCCCATGTCAATGCCTGCTTCCACAAAGTGCCGTGCATTTTGTTTTCCCTCTTCTGGTTTTCCCTTAAACAAGCAGTCCATCCCACCCTTTTTCTTCACCTTTCTAACCTCTGACGCCTTATTTTGTACCACAAGACGTAAGAAGTACCAGGCAAGGGCTTAACAAAAGAAGAGGCAATTGCAAGAACCTTGTATTTCTCTCTCTTTTTTTTTTTATTTTTTAAACAGAATCATTTTGGGAATGTCTTCTCCTCTCACTAGCGTCAGAGAGCACTGACACAGAGCTAGAAAGCTGGTCTTGCCTGCACTGAGATGAGATTTCACCCAGAGCAATGTCTTCCACGCTTGACAGGCTAAGCAGAATGGTTCTGTCCATGTTAAAGGCAGTAGCTGTAACGATTAAGCCTTCCTTACAGAGCTCATTGCCCCCCAGCAAGGTGCCAAGGATGGGGCCTGTCATATGTCTTTTCTACTTGGAGAGCAGAAAAATCCAAGCAACAAACAACCCCAACCACCTATCATTTATTCACACTTTCAACGGTGAGCAGCAAGAGCTACATCTCAGTAGCAGCTCACAAACATACGACAGTACTGACCACAATCATTGCTCTTTGCACAGTTTCATGTATTTTATACATAATTGTGAGAAAAATTGTTGGGAAATTGCTGTAAACGCGAAGGCCTAAGATCTAGATAAGGGGAAAAGATTTAGCTTTTCAAATGACAGCCAAATGAATCAGATTTCAATATTGTAAAGAAGCACAAAAAGCATCAAGTCAAATTTAAATCTATTCATCTTCACCATATCAACAAGCATTTAGGTTACTTTTCCATTAAAACCATTATTCTTGGAACTCATTTGCCAGTGTGAATATTTGAAGATTAGGTGCATAATTTACTCTGGGATTTTCTCTAAGGAAATTTTAGTAGCAAGCCTTCCTGGACTAAATTAATTTTTTATGATACTGAAGGAAAAGGAGTGAAAGGTGAAATACATTCATTGAAGTCCTCAACTTTTGATTATCTATTCCTCACAATCAACTTCAACTATTTACAAATAATTGTTTGGTCCTTAAGAAAACAAAAAATCAATTTGTATTGGGAAAAAAAAAAAAAGATTATTACGTTCATTAAATAATTTCAGCAGTGTTCTCAGCGGATGAAAATCACCATGAAATTCAATATAGTATATAGAAGACCACTTTTTACAACACTGAAGTATATGTTCTAAATGGAATTCAGAGTTCTAGTGATATCAGTGAAGAATTAAAATACATACTCTATTTTAGAGTGATTCACTTACCTCTGTTAAAAATAGGATATGAGTTATAAAAGCATTCTACTTCACAAAACCATAAGCTGTAATATTGACCAGATTTAATTACAATTTAATTCAGGATAATCATGTCACATTAAATTTGTTTCAATTCTTGAACGTTCTCATGCCACCTTAAGAACAGGGCTGTAATGCAATACCATCCATAGGCTAAATGGAAATGCATATTATTTCTAGCGGAATATTGGGAGTGTGCAGGGATGAACAACTAGATCAGCTCAGTATTTCTGGGATTTCAACAACTACGTTTTCTGCATCTGAAGGCATCAAAAATGTATTATGTTTTATTACAATGAACCCAAAAGAATGATAAATCCAAATATCATTCATGCATGGATGCTACTGCAAAGCAGGATGAGAAATTATTTGATATACAAAATACGATAGATGGAGCCTATAAAAAAGAATGAAAGGAAAGCTTAGCCTGGGATTTTCTCACAGTCCACCTGAACTATGGTGCAGCTAGCAAAACAAAACAAAACAGACAAAATAACAACCTGGAAGCTACTAAAAATACTGAGCACGTTCTTATGCGTGCCTTTTCATATGAAAGCACTGTCATTAACAGCAAAGAAAACAACTTACCGTCCTAAGTGTAGATTTATCAAACTGGAAAATAAACAGAATCTTAAGGAAGATTTGCTTTGTTTCATAATACACAGCTCATTCAGTGTTCCTAGCAATCTCATGAAGAATCAAACAGACTATGTCTTCCTTTCACCCCTTTTTACAAATTGCCATGATTTTTGAAAGAAAACAATATTCTCAGTTGCACAACCGCTTCCAGATATGGTTAGCTAACATTTCTAGACGTATCATATCCAAATCAAAAATAGCAATCTCACTATATTTTACGCAAAGTTTCTGATATTAGCGAGAAGGAATAACGTTACTTGAAATGCTCAGCACTTCCACAATCCCCTTTGGAACAAATCAAACTAAGCCTTGAAACATAAGCATAGTAAATTCTATGTTAGCGAGAATGTCTCCACCAATGTCATCAATTCTTCAGCAGCCCTAAAATTAAAAATGGCCTTAAAGCATTTTCTAGATTAGCCCCTCTCTCCTTTCTTTTATTAAAATGGGACAGTGGCTATAAGCCAGCAGAAACTCTAGTGATAAAGTAGAAGACATAAACTTGGTGAGAGATGTGATAAAATTCACTTCTATACATAAGGAAATGACTTCCATAACTCATTCCAGGTCTTACTTCTTATAAATAGAACTGTAAAAAAAAAAAAAAAAAAAAGAAGACAAAAAGAAAAAAGCATACTCCATATAATTTCTAGATGCACACTATGCTGACTGCTTCCCAGTTTTAATTTGATTAAGCAGGGAACATTCTGAAGATTTTTCCCTTTTGTTTCATTATCTTCACTTGGATTAAAGACAAGAATATACAAAAACAACAACAATGCAGTAGTGCTTTCAGAAGCGAGACAAATCTACTGAGGGGACAAAATTCATATTGTCATTTTTCTTCTGTTCAGTGGCTGGATGGATGATCTACCTTTCTTTCAACTTGCCTTTGCTAGAGGCAAGCAGGATGACAGTATGCTATAGGACTAGTTGAAGTGCACAGCAGCCACATTCCCCAGACTTCAGTAAAAAGCCCAACAGGATGAATTTCGTTAAGGTCTTAAACTATCAATTACCTTTACATAGCTCTTGCAACATTGACTGCTGAGATATATAATCTGAAGAAAGTTCTACTGCCCAAATGCACATTCTCCATTTTACTGTATCGTGTAGCTGTCAAAGAGGTATCTATTCAAATCTTTGAACACATAGCTGTGAAAGACTTTTATGGGATACACAAAATCCCAAGGCCACTGTGACTTTGCGTTAGTGGGAGGTCATTAGTTATTTGTCATCCCCATGTTAGGTACTGTTAAATCAGAGAAAAAAGACTCTCACCTCAAGGAGCCGAGTCTTCAGAGATAATAAAAGCACAGTAGTCAACTTCAACAAATTTATTTTTGCTCTGAAAGAAATTTGGGACTTTGTTCACATTGAAAAGTAAATTGGAGCGCTTTTTAAATATAAATAAAAATTAGATGCATAGAGGTCTATTGTAGACATCTGTCAAACCAGAAGTGAGATAACCACTCAAAATTATGAGAATTCAAGATAACTTTGAATTATTTGAATCCATTACTAGCCTGCAGGCAACTTCTCAATTACGCTTTAGCTAGCTCTCACACAAACAACAGTAATATCTAGACAACAAGGAGAGATAAATTATGCAGAAATGATGTTCTAAAACACTGGGATCAGCATCTACCATCTTGTATACATCAGCACTTTAGCAAGTTTCATAAAGCTGTTTGGGCAAAGTCTTGGTAAACTTCACTAGGACCTTATCAAAATAGCCTTGCACTGGATTTACAACATGACTGAACTTGCAACAACTTGGGCATGGATTTATTGTCATTTACTTTGTTTATTGAAGTATTTTTACAGCACTGCAGATGGAAAGTACCTTGTTTTTCTTTTTTTTCTTTTTTTTTTTCTATTTATAGAGTTGGTGATAACGGACAAAACATGTCCAGGAAATTTTTAAGATTTATACAAAGAAACGTTCTTGAATTTGTGAACTGTAACGATAGTAATAAGAGTAACAATAATAAATTATAAAAAGAAGTATTTGCACTAAATCTCACTTCCACTTGTTCTCGTATTACACTCTGAGATAAATGATGAAAAATAGCATCCGCAGAAGAGATTGACCTCCATGAAAAGATTTCTGTTTTCAAGCTGTTATCCAATAGAATACACTGACTTAATTTCAAGTAGTGTTTTTGCTGATTTTATTTTATTTCTAATTAGAGATGCCCAAATGAACCGACTCAGAAGAGGAATGCTAAGAGTCACTGATTTCAGTCACTGCTGGTTAAGAAGTACTAAAGTAGAAATTAATTTCACAGATAGATAGCAAGACTGTTCCTGATTGCCAAATTTTACCTTGAAATAGATGGACCCAATCCATGCTCAACTGTCCACGAGGGGCACTTGGCCATATATCTGAAGTCACAGCCTCACTGGGTTGCTGTGCATCTCTCCAAGAATGTAAAAAGATCACAGATAACGTGAAATTTATTGGAGAAGAAAGTTACATGGGAGATTCTGCTGTATAGACACTGCATTATTTACAGTAACGAGGAAAAAAATTCTGCACCAACCTCTAGCCTAGCACATCCTTTTAGGAATAACTGCAGAGAGAAACCTAACCCTTCTGCTCCAGACCAAAACACAACTGAAGGGAGATACACAGCAGCACTTGCTAATATCCGTCACGTGCCTGGCCAATAACAGAGAAGCTCCATCATAGATGCATAACGAATCACTAAAAGCATATATAATGAGAATAAAACAGCCTATTTTGTATTAATGAAGATTCCAAGTATAATTATGTGCATGATCAAAATCTCATTAGTTTTAATGCGAGTCTCTGAACATGCACATATCCTCTAATCACCTTTAAGACAAGCATACATGTATGTACACAAAAATACTGCTTGAAACCTGTGTCTAAGGTCTAGTAAGCTGGTGTTCACCAATGTCTCTTCTAATTGAGCCTATTCTATATAAATTTGAGTTTTAAGAATGTCTTTTTTCTTTGCTATTTCATTACATTATATCAGTTCTAACAAGAACGTGGTCTCAATACTTTATTTTTAAAATTAATGTTCCTTACAACATCAGGTATGCTCTTTCCATTCATCTTAATAAAGCTCCTTTATATATCTGGAGGAGCCAGTTGTAGCTGTTGGAGCCTTTTTAATTCAACAATAAAAGCAGGTGCCAAGGAATTGAATTGACAACTGTTAATTTTCAGTTCTTGCCCTCGATTTTGGCATTCTTAAATTGTTTTGAAATGAATAGCAATGGAGCTCAGAGAGGATTAGAAAGATTCTGTCTACTTCAACTGCAGGCATTCGAAGCAACTTTTTATTAAAATGTTAATTGAATGAAGTTTGACTGTGACAGCATTTGCTTGGGCTCAAACTCCAGCATCTCAGACTGTCCCATACAAGTTCATTCACTCCAATCTCCAGCACCAGCAGGAGAAAGCACTTTGGAGGCTCTCCTTTGGAGAACGTCCTGAATGACGCTCCTCTGGGAGGATGCTGGTGCTCAGGTGGGGGCTCAACTTCAACATCAGAAGTGCTCAAGAACAGCAATTTCACGTGCAATTAACGCAGAGGCACTAGCAGAACATGAACAAAATTCTAGCCACTTGTGATATTACTAAGACAGAATTGTGCTTTACAGTTATGAACGGACTTTGTGCTTTACAGTTATAAACAGCTGCCTACAAGTTTCAATAAATTAAAGTCTTGATATTTAAGGACAGATTATCACTTATGCATTGGAATTTTTTAGTTACACAACTAATTCTTTAATCAACTTCTCAATTCCTCCTCTTTTGTATTTTTTTTTACATATAAATCTAAACACTGCAGAAAGAATAACTGTAAAAATAATCAGCAATCTTAAACTGTCATTCTAACACACGAAAATCCACCGTTAACAATTTTAACATCATCTCATGTGCCAGTTTGGAAGAATCCAATAGTTATGTAATGTTTTCGAGGAATCTGAATGAAGTTTCCATGGTGCCTCTAAGTAACAGTATGAAGTAAAACATTTAATTCTGCATTACTCCCTATTTAAATTAAAAAGCCAGTGTACAAGGGAAAAAAAAAAATTGTGGCTTCTCTTTAAATCCCAGCAGGCAACAAATGAAGCCCTCAACTTATATCTATGGGATACCAAGGAGTCAGAAATTGCTTTCATGACAATAAATACCTGAATTGCCTTGTAGTTCTGTGGAGTTCTGTATTTATTTTTGGTCACATCTTATCTGTACTTAAAACAGCCTGGATTCAAGTCAGTTTACTCCCAAATACATTCCAGATATACGTAATCTCATGAAAAATGTAAGAAAGCATGACAGTTCTCAACCTTTCTCTGGCATTCCCGTGTATTCTACAACTGTCTTGTTCTCTGAAAGCATGGCGTGTAATCTGAATTTTATTTTGAATTGGAGAGGGTCATTTAGCAGACTGTGAAGGGATTGTGTTTGGAATTGTTTTTGATTTATTTCTTTTCAGTAGAAATGCGTTAAGTTAAAAGGAATTATGGAGAAGATTAGGGTTTTTTAAGCAGTAAAAACACTTGAAGTTTAAGTTGCGACAAGGTAATGTTTTTTCAGGCTCAGAGGATATACTAGAATTAAAAGTCCTAAAATCAGAGTATCAGTTCAACTCAGATAACATCGCCACCATGCAAAACTCACCCTTTCCATTTCTGTCACTTTCTAATGCTATCATCTGAATACAGAGTCCAATTCTGACCATTCTTAAATTCTAAAACAGAGGGTGTCTCCAGGCCAAAGAGTGTGATAAAAGGAGACCGGAATCAGTGCCAAACATGACTTGACTTACACAGTAAGTAATCACTTGCAAAGACATTATAAAATGGGTTAAATGTCATCAGAGACCGTAAGAGCCTAGTGCTGACAACACACAAAATGCCACTCTCCCCATGTCACAACTGTTACCTACTTAGGAAAGGTACATAACAATCATCCATACTGAAAGCAGAGATTAATGGCAAGGGCTTCTGAGGGTCTGTCAGTAGCTTCTTATAATACATTATATGAACCATCATCGTTCCATTTGGGAGTGCGGCTCCTGACACTCCTTACAAGTTTCCTAACTGTTGAGTTAGACGGGGAAAAATTCATCTAGATGATGAGAAGATACCTGAAACAAATCCCAGGACAGCACTTACCAATAACTTGAGGCTATCGGAGCCTCATTATCATTGTAATGACAAATTTGAAGCAGCTTAGTTAAAGTCATCTGGCTGTCTGCCTATTGATCAATGGATTGGACCTAGCTGTTCAGGCTGCCCAGGTGAATTTTTCGTCTCTCTTCATAGCATCTTTGCACAGAGCTGCATGCGATGCTCTCTGGCAGGCACACTCATGTCTGCTGGAGCCACCAAACAAGACTAAATCCATTTGTAGGACACAGAAAAGCCAAGCCCCCAAGTTCTGAGACATCCACGTGAAAATGTATATATACCATTTTGCTTTTCACCACTGGAATCACTTGGTTCCTCAGCTTTTTTGTGGCTCTCCCTTTTTAGAGAGCTCCCTAGTTCGTTTGAATAGGTTTCTTCATCCTCTGAGAAAGTCCAGTGGAGAAGCTAAGTCCCCAGTAAGCTTAAGACCGAAGAAGACCCCATGCAGTGACAAGCCCTGAGGTCTGAAGGCTGACACTGCAGGCACTTCGGTAAGGAAGAGCGTGCAGCGAGCATAACAGGCATGTTTTTTCGTTACCATTCCAGCACACCTATTCCTCTACAATATGACTGACTGCTATCATGCCTTTTTAGCCTCACAAAGTAACAATTCATCCTTTCCGTATAATTTTGTCACATGACTGACAACACATTGACATGCCGAGAACTTCAGGTTGTGAATGTATATAATGAACAAACATTTTCATATCCCACTGCTTTCACCCAACTACTTATTGCCCAAATGACAGTTTGGGAAGCATGGCTCTAGCAGAGCTTCCCAACTTCCTTGCTGGTAGTGATTTTTCACCTTCATATAACTGACAATTAAATGCTTTTAATAATGTAGCAGAATCCAAAATGCACACTAGATTGGATAATGAACAGAACTATACAGAAGCCGAGTAGTGAGAGTTGCATACAGTAGTGAAGAATCCCATGCGCTTTTTAGAAACAAAGTGGAGCTTCCTATCTGAAACCTTGATGCAAATTTTAGCCAAAATCCACATAAAACATCAAGCAGTGCTTAAAACATCAAGATTGGAGTTTAAGGTTATATTTTAAGCATCTGAAAAGCAAGCAAATGTTTTATACAACATGCTTTAATATGGAAAGCATACTTCAGTAAGGAGACTGTAAGTTTCATGCCTGCCTTTTTGCTGGTAATTCAGAATATTCAGAAACTAATAACCAGCTTTGGACCATAGGATAGATTCACAGATTTGATGGAATGTGCTGTTAATCCAACAGAATGCTGGACAGTTCTGTAGATCTGACATTCATTATTGATTTATTAATATTTGATTAATCTCATACCAGGAAACGGTAAGTGTAGGAGCAAATGTCTAGAACAGTGCACACAAATTCCATTTCACTAACATTTGTTTCTTTTTTTTTTCAAAAAAAACCAGAAAATTCCTAATCTGTGACATATTTCACATGACAGTTTTGCAAGCTGTGTGGTGCAGCTGACACGCCCAAGAAACGGGATGCCATTCAGAGAGATCTAGACAAGCTCAGGCAGGGGCCCAGGAGAATCTGTGAGGTTCAGTAAATCCAAGTGCAAGGTCCTCCACCTGATTGCAGCAACCCCTGCTATCAGTACAAACTGGGGAACATAAGGAAGGAGCACAGCCGTGCCAAAAAGGACTTGGGAGTACTGGTAGATGGCAAGCTGGACGTGTGCCCCTCGCAGCTTAGAAAGCCAACCACAGCCTGGGTTCCATCAAAAGAAGGGCGGCCAGCAGGTTGAAGGAGGTGATCCTGCCCCTCTGCTCTGCACTGGTGAGACCTCACCTGGAGTACTGCATCCGGATACCGAGTCAGAACAGGAAAGACATGAATCTGCTGGAACATGTCCAAGGGAGGGCTACAAAAATGATCCAAGGAATGGACCTCCCTACGAGAACAGACTGAGAGCTGGGGCTGTTCAGCCTGGAGAAGACAAGTCTCCAAGGAGACCTGATAGCAGCTTTTTAGTACCTAATGGGGGCTCTATGAGAAGAAAGCAGACTTTTCTAAAGATTCTGTTGTGATAGGACAAAGGGAAAATGGTTTCAAACTGAAAGAGGGGAGATTTAGACGGGACATAAGTTTTTTACAATACAAGTGGTGAGGCACTGGCACAGGTTACCGAGAGAGGTGGTGGAAGTCCCATCCCTGGAAGCATTTAAGGTCAGGCTGGACCAGGCTCAGATCAACCCAGTGGAGTTGTAGGTGTCCCTGCCTGTGGGAGGGGAGTTGGATTAGATGCTTTTAAGGGTCCCTTGGAACTCAAAAGATGATTTTATGATCCTGCGATTGTGTATGTGCCAATCCCTTAGCAGCAGAAGAAAATATTAACTCAACTCTGAGAATTCGCAAGATAGCAGATTTTAGCATTCACTAGCAACTGACAATGTGTGTACCCTTATCACATCAAATTCCTATGCAATTTTGTCAGCAATTCTAGAACTAATTTTTGACTTCTTTAAAAACTGACTCGATCTAACTATTTGTTGTCAGCACTATGATATAAATGAACTGGAAAAACTGAAATACAAGAAGGTAAGGCTTGTGACTTCAGATCACTCAAAACATAAAACGAAATATTAAAAATTCCTGTAATTCCTCTGGGTTTGCAACAAAGTTTAACAGGTACCCTACTGGAGATATTTAGCTGCCTAGAAGCGAGGCTCTATGAACCTCCCTGAGACGTGTAAATCACTTACTATACCATCACAAGTTAGAAACGATGCAGGAAAACTAATGCCCAGCTTGCACAACTGGCTGAATATTTGCCACAATGTTTTATTACAAAGGCTTGCATGCCCTTTCAAAGCATTTTGTAGGGGGCGCTGCAGGGAAGGAAGATGATTAAAAATAAAAATACCACAGAATATTGATTTAAAAACAACAGTGATCAAAAAAAAAAAAAAAAAACAACAAAAAGCAACCAAAAAACTAGTTCAAATTGGCATCAAATTAATGCTGTGCCTGAAACTATCAGCACAAGAAGTCATATCAGCATCTGTTACAGCAGGAGGGTTCAGATGAAAAACAGGAAAAAAAATGGAGTATATGGACAAGAAGAAAAAGTTTCTCTCTAAAGGAATGC